>OOFC01033732.1:0-19632 GCA_900323345.1 Pseudochromis fuscus | reverse complement strand
CCAAATCCAATCCAATCCAATCCAATCCAACCCAATCCAATCCAACCCAACCCAACCCAATCCAATCCAACCCAATCCAATCCAATCCAATCCAACCCAACCCAACCCAATCCAATCCAACCCAATCCAACCCAACCCAACCCAATCCAATCCAACCCAATCCAATCCAATCCAATCCAACCCAATCCAACCCAATCCAACCCAACCCAATCCAACCCAATCCAATCCAACCAAATCCAATCCAATCCAATCCAATCCAATCCAACCCAATCCAACCCAATCCAATCCAATCCAACCCAATCCAATCCAATCCAATCCAATCCAATCCAATCCAACCCAATCCAATCCAATCCAATCCAATCCAATCCAATCTAAACCAAACCAAACCAATCCAACCCAATCCAATCCAACCAAATCCAATCCAATCCAATCCAATCCAATCCAACCCAATCCAATCCAACCCAACCCAACCCAATCCAATCCAACCCAATCCAATCCAATCCAATCCAACCCAACCCAACCCAACCCAATCCAATCCAACTCAATCCAACCCAATCCAATCCAGACCAGTTCAGAACATTTGGGAAGTTGAAACATTGTTTGTTACAATCATCATCCTCCAGTGATGCAGCTCTGGGGTCAAACTGTATATTCAGGAAGTGTGACATCCTCCAGGGTTAGACTGCCATCTGTTGACCACAGGCAGGTTCACCCATGACCTCAGTGTCTCCTAAACCCCAACCCTCACCTGGTTAGTCTGTAACCCTGAACCTTCCCAGTGTAACAGTTATTTCTGTGTCCTGCTGATAGGAGCATAGATTCATATCTATCACTTGTAGCTAAATGTGGTTTGTTGCCAGGTTTGAGGGGCTTGCTGAGTATTTCTGAGGTTTCCTCCTCGAGCCCAGAGCCACACTCATTTGGTCGATCCCGACATGTCAGCAGTGTCAGTGTTGAAGAGCCCACAGCTGGTCAGCCCTGTCTACCGGGGATGTTTTTGGCTGCACTAAACACTCGTACTCTCACATTCACAACCAGCACCTGTAAAAAAACAGCAGAAACACAGCACACAAACTGCAAAGCAAACGGTGGAGAGATACAAGCATCGGTTGGTGATCCACATCTTGTAAGGTTTAAAGCTGTGGGAATGACACCACTGCCTTCGTCTTTGACTTCAGGACCAAAATAACAACTGAGTGTATTCATAGCCTAAACATACTATCGGAGGTATTTCTCAAACCCAAGACCAGCTGTGTCTCCATGACTCTACCAACCCCCTGGATGTTGACAGCTTAGACCTAATGTCCTCCTGCTGCTGACTTGAAGCCTCACTGAGCAGGTGAAGGAGGACCACACCTGACTGTCCCAGTCCTGGTTTGGTCTGGACCCACTTTCTTTCAAACATGGCACCCAGGACTTGTTGAGAGGAGGTTGATGGAGTTACTGCATCACACACTTCTCTTTCTGCTGTTTGGCGTACTTCCTCCTCCGCTGCTCCAGGCCGCGCTCCAGACGCTCATCCTCCTCCACAGCTCTGAGGACAAGACAGAGGACACCCTGCTTCAGACCTCACACTGCTGCTGGAAACACACACAGTTTAGAGAAATGGACCAAGTTTATAGAAATCCTCATCTTCAATCCTGAAATATTCATCACTACATTTCTCCACAAGTCATTCTGATGTCATTATAAAGTCAACTCTTCTTCTCAGAGATCTGGGGGGAGGAGTTAGGGGCGGGGCTAGTCTGGTCTCCACTGAAACCGCCGCTGAAGTCCAGTCTCATCCTCATTGGACAGTGTCCTCAGGTTCAAGGGTCAGACCCGCCTCCTCACTCCTCCCTTCATTCCAAATATGGTCACTTCCTGCTCCACACAACCAACATGGCCACGTTCAGATACCAGAGTCCTGGATCAGGATGTCCACAGACCAACAGATGATGTCATGCTTCCTACGTCTATGTCTACAAACAGTCCTCAGCTCAGCGGCCACAGTGGGATATTCACTTATGATAAGGTTGGTAGTTTGAATCCTGGTTCTCCTTGTTCACAGGTTGAAGTGTGCTCGAGCTCCCAGTAGCAGCTAGTGTGTGTGTGTGTGTGTGTCCCTCACCCTCTCTCTTTGGCATCGATATTATGGACCAGTTCATCCCTCTGGTTCACCAGTGACACCAGCTCCTGAAGCAGCAGCTGCTCTCGCTGTTTATGGGCCTGAGTCTTCTGCCACTCTGCAGCAGACAGCAACAAGAGGACAGGACAGACAGAGGAGGACAGGACAGGACAGAGGAGGAGAGGACAGACAGAGGAGGACAGGACAGACAGAGGAGACAGGACAGTTACAGAAATAACAAAGACAATGTCCCAATGAAGATTCTTTCAAATGATTTGTGTCCTGGAGAGGACACGGTCCCCAGCAGGGACCCTCACTCTGACCAGGTATTGTTACTCTGTACTGCAGTATTTCAAATAGAGATGAACATGATGTACTTCAGCAGAATAATGTCCGACAGTGCTGCTAAAAACTCAGGTCATACCATCGATCGCCATCATGTCCCTCAGCTCTTTGTTCAACAGCTCGAACCTTCTCTCCAAGTCTTGTTCTTCCAGCCTGACAATCACAACAGGTCAATGATTACATGTGACACATGTGACCACACATACGGTGACATCACTTCTTTATGTGCTTTTCTTCTATTCATCTATTTTTTAAATGACTCTTGCAGCATGTCATGACCTCACCATCTTCCTCAGCCAGTGGAGGGCTGTTGGTTGTCATGGAGACAGCTCAGTGTTTATCCTGACATCATCATAAAACTTTTAGGTCTCCTGAACAAAGGTTTGCAGCAGAGCATCATTCAACACACTGACCACAGCAAACCAACAGCTCAGAGGCTTCACTTGGTTTTTTTGGACAGATTTTCAGATTTACAAGCGTGTGAGCTGGAGATGATCAGAATTCACAGATTGCTTTCATGTGTTTTGTTGAGTGTGTCAGACAGTGGTCAGGGTTGAGGTTTTCTGAGGCCTGGTTGTTCAGGTGTGTGTCCAGTGACCCCTCAGAGTGCTGCTTGTTGTTCAGGTTTTCTTACGTCTCCAGTCCTCTGCTTCAGGACGTTTAGATCTGCTGACCTGTGCACAGACCTGCAGCCTCATGACCTTTTATGGGCGTTGGCAGGTGTTCACCTGCTAGTTTGAACAACTGGTTCTTTGAGGAGAGGATCAGGTTCATCATCCAAACATTATGGAGATAAAGCTCCGGTCATAAATCTGATGTAGACTTTTCTTAGAAACCTGCTGAGGATCAAATTTAAAATGCATTGAACAGGTTGTGAGTTATTTAGATGTATCTCAGTGTGACTGATGTCCAGCTGGGAGGATGTTGTAGAAGTTCAGTTGCTGTGACACCAACACGGATATTTCCTTAAATCTCTCACTGACAAAAACAACAACAACTCTGAATGTAAAAGTGTGTGTACTGTGCCTCTGGGTGTCCTGTGTAGTGACCACAGCTGAATGTTGTGTCCACTGTGCAGCTGACAGTGCAGATGTGTGGGGCTCTCACAGCAGCTGCAGGTGGTCCTGCCTCCGGATCAAAGCGTTCTTCTTGTTGACCAGTGTGAACCACTCCTGGATCAGCCTCTCCTCCTCCACCTTGTCACTGCCTACAAGAAGATCAGGATGGGACTTTTTAAAGATCTAAAAATATGATTTAAATGTTTAGCATCAACATTTTGCTTGATCATATGACTCTGAACCCAGAGTTACACTGACTGTGTTTCCATCTGCAGCGTGAATACTTCACCTGTTTCCAGTAACTGTCGGAGTTTCCTCTCCACCACCCCTGCACGGTTATCGATGTGACTCTGCTCTGCTTCCAGGGCCTCCATCTGACTCAGCACATACTGGCTGGGGTCCTGGGGACACATGGGACAGGGAGTAGGACAGAAACAGGTGTCTCTCAGGGGACTGCCACCCACACAAACAGAGTCACGGCTCAACTTCAGCTCAGAAACAGCTCTAGAGATTTAGGCCTTCAATAAACCAGAGGGGACTAACTGACCTGGCCCTCTGCTCGTCCCAGATCAACCACAGTCTCCATTTTCTCTGAAAGAAAAAAATACACACATGAATAATTATTACAATAAAAAAACAAAAATGATCAAATTAAATCTACAAAGTGCTTAAGAAGAACCAACCAGTCTCTGACTTGGTCCGGTCGTCCTGCCCTGCAACAGCCTGCAGGAGCAAGGTGTCGTATTACAAAGGAGAAGAAGATCACAAGGATCAATAAGAGTAATGCAGGAATGAATCCTACCACTGATATCTCTCCTTCTTCTACTGAGCCACTCCTCCGCTGTGACCGACGCTTCTTGACCAGATCAGCATCTTTGACATGAGAAAAGCCCGACTTGGACAGGAAGTGAGTCCTCGGTGGCGCCACGGGAGACTGAGTCCCACCAGCTCCAGCAACCTGCATCCGCTTGGTTCTGGGAGGTGGGACCACATCGCTGCTGGTTTTACTGTCCTTCTCTGATGGGGTCTCACTCACGTTAGTCTCCAGACTTATGCCCTCCTCCTGGAGCTTCTGAGCACAGTAGCGAACAGCTGCCTCCGGGTCCTCCTCGGTGTCCCGGTCCCCTGCTACTGCATAGCTGGACTCGCTACTGTCCTTCTCTATGTGAAGCACACTGAGCTCCTGGCCGGTGAAATGAGTGCGGATCTGGTTGAGGTAGGTCATGACGATGAGGCGGTCAGGCACTGCGAGCAGGACCATGTCTGAAGGCTCTATCAGCCTGGAAATACCAAGTCTGGCAAAGCCATCGAAAGCCTGCAAAATGTACAGAAATAAGAGGAAGGATGTGGCCTATTGGACCAGATTACTAGCAGGTCCATCACTGAATGATTGAGATGACAAGTCATTGATCACCTTTTTGTTGTTGTTCTTGATGTCGTATGGGTCCAGCATTTCATAATTACTAGAAAGGGACAAAGAAAAGGATCCAATAGGCACCTTCAAGAGAGCATGTGGTCAGAGCAGTACACCAAGTGTTTCTTACATCTTCTCTGGTTGGAAGTGATGTAAGATGGCACAAAAGGCCAGGCCGTTCCTCCAGGATGTGCTGAAGTTGGTGATCTTGACTCCCTTGTGCTCCTGTGTGACCTCCTGACACCACTCCAGCAAAGACTGACAGGACGTCACCAGGGTCGGACTGGCAACCAGCTTCTTAAACATACAGCACAACAACGGTGGGATGACTGTGGTAAAACATGGATTTAGGTTCAAACGCAGCAAAACAATACAGACCGATGCTGATTTCAGAGAAAAACGTACCACCCAACCATCTGGCTGTAAATGCAACAACTGGAGCTGTGAATACATGCTCACATGATGTTGTCCTGGTTCTGTGTAGTTTTAATGATCTACTGTGATATGTTGTTATAGTTTCAGTGTTTATTTTCTCCTGTGTCGTGTCACTTCCTGTTTTATTTTGTCAAGTCTTTTCCCTTGTGTGTGTCCAGGTTTTACTTCCTGCTCTTGTCTCGTCTCATTGCTCCAGATTGTCCTCTCCTCCTGTGTCTCATTGTGTCTCGTCACCCAGTGTATTTAACCTCACATGTCTCTGTCTTGTTGTCGCTTCAGTTGCTTCAGTGTCTTCGTTCGTCTCGTGAGTAGTTTTTTCCTCTTACAGTGATTTTCTGTTACTTTGTCCTGAACTTGTGTCTCTGGGTCCTGACCTGAGTTCAGGTCTGACAGTTGTCTCCACGTAGCTGATAGTAACTAGTTACCTGTTAGCCTGTTGTCACTGCTGAACAAACTAATTGTAAATATTGTTTTCTGCATTATATCTTCTGAAAAAGGTTTTTATATTGGAAAACATACAGATGGATGGTGATATGTGTAAAAGGCTGATATGTCAGGTGGATACAGATCATTATAAAGCTGCAACATCTACTTTCTGCTGATTTTTTGGCCTCTGGAGGAAGAAGGAGGATAAAAAATAAGACCTGCTGCTGTGGAAGTGAAAACATGAGAGTACTTTTCATCCAGTCATTTTCTGAAGTGTTGATACAAATAGTACTTTAAACATACGTCTTGAGAGGCAGCCCCGTCTGCAGGTCTCCTCTGAGGAGTTCCTGCTTCACCGGGTTGGTGCAGGAGAGCCACTTGTGATTTGCTGTCATCTGGGGAAGAACCACTCACACGTCTGTTTGCTCGTGGCATCACTACGAGCTGACCTGAGGATCCATCCTCGTCCTCTCTTTGCCTGGACAGACACACAAACACAACAGGAGACTCATTAATCCCAGTTTCCAGGTCGAACAACAAAACCCTTGTTGATTTCTGGCCATGCTGCTAATGAAACTACACACACAGTGTTAGAGGATGATGATGTGGGGAATGATGCAGGACACACACATGTCAGTGGTGAGTGACACCCCCCACACCTTCATGTGTGTTGACTAATCTTACCTGAGATTGTCTGAACCTGCAGCTACACCTACAGACACAAAGCCAAAGTCCAACTCTTCATCCCTCATTTCCTTCCTCATTTCCATCAGTTCACTGTCCTTCTCCTCCTCTACATGAAGCCAGTCGTCCTGAGAAGAAGCAACCGTGGAAGCGAGGGAGCGATCGACCTCAGCTTCCAGGAGTGTTTCAATGTCGTCCTGCTGGGACACACCCTCTGCAGCTTTCTCTGAGGCGTCTGTCACAGCAGCTTCCTCTGTGAAGGTCCAGCCCTCAATCATTTCATCCAGAGCCACATCAGTCTCTTCTACTGAGTGTGACGGAGTGAAGTCTTCTTCTCGCATTGCTGCCAGCACTTCCTTTTCCAACTCGGACGCAGCATCGTCCTCACCTTGGATGGTGATGAAACCTGCTTCAGAGATCACGCTGGAGTCCAGGGAGCCTCCCGGTGCTTCCTTGCTAATGGTGTCATCTGAGTGCGTCTGAGACCATTTCACTTCCATGGGGAACAAACTGTCGACAGGTGGTGTGCTTGCTGGATACGTTGCACTCAGACGTTTCTTGGCCCGTGGCAAAGGAACAGGAGAGCTGGACTGTTGGTTCTGTTGGACTGGTTCAGGGCCAGCATCACCACTGTCTGACTGGCCAGAAGGTGGTGAGCTAGAACCTGCATGGTCATCTGAGAACAAGCCACTGAGACGTTTCTTTCCTCTTGGCTTTGGTACAGGGAAACTTGAGGGTGTCTGCTCCGGAGCATCTCCGTCCTGTACCTCAGTGGTATATCTGCTTCCTCGCAGCTGGACACCGCCCACTTCTGGAGAGGACAGGTCTTTAGTCTTCTGGACCACTGACAACTGTTCAGCTGTTGAAGAAATGGAGGAAGAGTCAGCCTGCCTTGCTGCCGGTGCCTCTTCTGCCTGACCTGCTCTTTCTGAAGCTGTGAAGTCATCTGGGAAGGACCCACTGAGGCGTTTCCTCACACGAGGCCTTGGGACGGGATGAGGTCTTCGTTTGATTATTTCTGCTTCTGCTGTCACTGATGCATCCTCTGATTTCTGAGAAGATGAGCTGTTGGTTGCATCAACTAATGTGTTGCCAGCTTTCATTGGTTGCTGTATTTCTTCCATGTTGCCCGTTGAAGTGTGGTGAAATTGGATTGGTACTCCAGATCCCTTGACTCCCCTCTGACCGTCAGGTTTGCTTTGAAGGAAGTTCTTGTCTCGCTGTGGAAGTCGTATCCTGTGGATGATTGAAAGAGAGGCAGTTTGATCGACATGAAATCCCCCTGCCTCTGGCTTTGTGGTGGTGATCTCAGGTCCTTTTGTTTGGGAGGCCTCCATAGATGCACCCGTGTCTTTCTTTGTCCAGTCCAGAGTACAGGAGGTTTGTTCGACTGATTGTGTGTCTGTTTGTGGAGATGCACTTCCATCCAAACCCATTTCTTCTGAATGTTTCCTTTCTGTCTCTTGTGGAGGAACGATGTCATTGGCTGTTTGCCTGTGATCATCATTGCTCAGTGATGGTTGTGGAGCACCTCCTGAGACATCAGAGCTTG
This sequence comes from Pseudochromis fuscus, assembly GCA_900323345.1. Lineage (NCBI taxonomy): Eukaryota > Metazoa > Chordata > Actinopteri > Pseudochromidae > Pseudochromis > Pseudochromis fuscus. The sequence goes on along the minus strand of OOFC01033732.1, from coordinate 11,611 downwards.
TTTCATTAGGTGGAACAACAACAGCATCAGCGTCTGAAGCAACTGGAGATTTTAAAGTTGTTGCCACAGGTCTCTCAGCAGGTCCACACATGAGGGGTTTGGACGGAGGCTTGTCTTGTTTGGTTTCAGGTGGTAAACTGTTATCTCTTCTTTTCACTCGAGGCGGAGGAACAACCTCAGCTTCCACTTGGTATTTATCCTGAGGTACATCCAGAGCAGCACCACTGTCTCCTGTCGTACTGTGAAACTGGGCAAAGTCAGTGACAGGAAGTGCAGGGATCATCTCACCAGCGGCGTCCTTCCTCACAGGACGTACTGCAGGGAGTCCAGGGCAGGGCTTGTCAGACAAACAGTCGAACCTTTGCTTGCGGTCTGGTGTTAAACTATCCTTCCTCCTCAGCGGCCGTACTGGGACACTGGGTTTTTCTTCATCACACCTTCTCTGTTGAACTTCAGGAACTTTCCTCTTTGGTTTTCTGCCTCGCTGAGGGACAGCGATGTTCGCTTGTCCTCCAACAAAACTAATATTCCTGTCAACTGAGGGTTTGTCCAGGAGGACGGGCACCTCAGTGGGTCCCCCTGTACATGACGAATCATTAACTGAGTCGTTTGGTGGAGGCTGCAGAGGAGCAGGAGACATTTCTTCCACACTGGTTTCTTTGGGACTTGAGGAAAAGAGAGAACAAACTTAGGATTGGCTGTTCTTGATTTTTTCATGCATTTGTACCATGCATACAATGTCCAACCAACTATTAATCAGCTTGATGAAAGGAAAAATCCCACATACTGATACACAATGTAAAACACAAATGAGTCTTATTCCAACATTCTGCTTGATGTGTGCACAGTCATTCACATGGCAGCTCACTGAGAGACAAGCTGCTCTAAGTTTAAAACAGCTTGTTGTAAAAAAGTGATTTGATTGGTCCACATCACTGCACCAATTCTTACTTTTCCAAAGAGCTGAACGTCACAGTCTCCTGAGTAGTAAGTGCTCAGAAGCAGATAACAGTGTTAGCATTAAAACACAGCTCATGTACACACCGTGCAGCCACACATGATCCACCAGAACTCACCCTTTGTTGAGTTGAGAAGACAACACTGCTCCACCTTCATCCTGCTCTACCTTAGTCTGGCACCTTGAGACCAGACTCTCAACGTGCTCTGATGTTTGAACAGTGTCCTGTCCTGTTGGTGATCCCTCCTTTGGATGACTTTGGTCAACACAGGCCTCTTGTTCTTCTACTCGCTCACCATCTTCCTTTGTTATTTCACTGATATCTGCATCTGTCAATGGCGGCCATTTCTTCATGCTCGCACAAACTAAAGACCCATCACCAGTGTCTGGAGCTGGGAGTGGAGATGCTGGTCCATCATCTACCAAGTCTGACATATAAGGCTCAACACTTGTTGGATATTCAGTGCTATGTTTGGGGTGAATGACCTCACACTCTCCCTCATCTGAAGGGGTGATTGTCTTGTCTTTCAGGTCCATAGAGGTGACAGCCTTGGGTTGGTGATCAGCTTCAGCTAAAGCAGAGTTAGACGGCCCCAAAATGGACGCTACAGTTTCAAAACTGTGAGAAATGAATGGATACTGGTGTGAGTGGATGAAACCCAGAACCATGCACAGTGTTTTCAGTAGAGCTCAACTGATATGTCTCACACGAAGTCATCCTTCTATAGATGTATCTGTAGCATATGTTTTACAGTTTGGACTGTGATGAAAACCTTTCTCAACACATTACAGTGAGCTTAAAGCTAACCAGCTGCTTTTATTTTCCTACTGAATTCTTGTGTATCTTCTGCATTGTGAGCAGCTGTAGCAGTCAGACTGTACAGACTGTAACAGCACTTCTGTCATCCCAGCTGAAGGAGAATTCACCACACCCACCGACACGTCACCAAGTGGAGGATTTATTTTCCACCAATATTGATATCCATATCTGTCTCAAATCTTATATCAGTCAAGCTCCAGTTCTCATGTAGCTGCACATAAAAACAAGTTTATACTGACGACTGCAAAGGTCCCATGCAAATCCAGTCGTGTTTTAACTTTACTTTGTAGTAGCATATTCATTCAATTATGTTAGCCTAAACTGTGGTGAACTCAACCCTACAAACACAGTCTCCCTTTCCAATGGTGAGTAATTGATCCACACTACACTGCATGCTTCATGTTGTTAGAGTCACACCACTCTTAAACTTACCCTCTGTGGAAAACACCCACAATAGTCTTCACTAATCCAGAGGTCTCTTCCTCTTCCTCCTTTGCTGACAAACAGGATCCTGCTTGTTGGTCTGTGATTGTCTCCAACACTTCCCAACCCAACACTCCCACTGATGTGTCCAACACTTTCTTGAGCGTCTGGGCCTCCTCTGCTGCTATGCTGTCTATTAGTGATTCACTGAGGACCCACATATAGAGGATTTTAAAGCCTTATCACACAGCTTAACAATAACACTTCAAAGAAACCAAGTCTTCACAAACAGGCTGAACACTGAAGACCACGCACAGCAAAAACACAACAAGCACCATCTCCTTGTACTTACCCCTGATCTACACCGAGCTCTATGTTTTGCTTTGGACTCTCTTTGACTTTCTCCTCTGTCATGAAAACAAACATATTAAACACTACAAACCATAACAAGGAACATGGGAGAACCTTGATGTTTCTGTGTAAATGTCTCACCATGTGTAAGCTCTGTGCTACCAGATGTGGAGGAAACAGCAGGACTTCCTGTGTCTCTGAAACATGACTGTACATGGGGTAGTTGTTGTGCTGTAAGCTGCTCAGTAGGAGGCAGTGGACTAGTCAGTGTTTCTTCTTCTGGTGGATTCAACTGCAAAACGCTGGGACACCCAGGAGTCTGACTCATACGTGGACACGATGGAGCCATTGCTACCATGTCATCGTGGTCATCGTGGTGTGTTTCTGGTAAATGTATAAAACGAATCTTTTCCTGCTGCAGCTTCTCAATCAGGATGGTGGTGCATGTTGTTCTGGTGTCTACATTCATCCATTCAGAGCTGAGCCTTCTCGTGGAGGGAAACCCTGGCACCACTGAAACACATGGAGCAGATGTATACAAGCTGACCATGTTGGGAGGTCTGTGGACAGGTGGAGCAGAAGGGAAACCACAGGCTCTGGCCTCTTTGGGGCAGGTTGTCACTAATGTCAGCATGTTTTTATTGTCACAGCGATCTACCGGCTCTTGTCCAGCATATGCCACAATCCTTCCTGCTCTCTTTCTGTGAGCTTTTGTCGTAATTGTTTGTGTTTCACTGGGCCACCCTGCACCTGGGACTGCAGTCAGGGACGCAAATCCTTGGAGACCTGAAGCACTGGAGCAGAAAGGTACCAAACTGATACTGGGGTCACTCTTGGATTTTGGCTGAGGTGCAGATGGGAATCCAGGGATGCTGGAGGCTTCTGGGCATGATGGAGCTAAGGCTAACATTGTCTTCACAGTGTCTCCAGCTTGGTTTGGAGTGTACATCACAGGTAGGTGGTAAATCCTAAAATGAAAATCCTTCTGTGGCCTCAGCATCAATGAACCCAGTTCAAATGGCCATTCTCCCTCCTTATGTCTTTCAATTGATGAAAATCCAGGAATAGAAGAAATCAGAGGGCACAAATGAAGGGTGTCGACTACATTTAGGGCGTAATACTCAGTGTTGGGCTGTGGGATGGATGGGAAACCAGGAATACATGACACTTTGGGACAGGACGGTACAAGGGAAACCATTGCTTTCATTCCTCTCTTGTCTCTTGGACCTCTGCAGATCAGAGACACCTTCTCTTCTTTCATTCTCGGCTCAAAAAATGACTCCTTGTTTGTTGTCCACTCTTTTGAATTAAGAGTTGATGGAAATCCAGGTATTTGTGTCACCGTCGGGCACGAGCTTAAAAGACTGACCATATTTACCTTGTCAACATTACTCATTCTGGACTTCAGGACAGAGGGGACGCCAGAGATGTGTGACTGTCTTGGGCAACTTTGTGCAAGAGAAACACTTCCTTTCATGTCTTTGTCTGTTGTAATGTTCTCCAGTGGAAATATGAGCTGCTTTTTCACTTGCTCCTCCCATAATGGGTGACAAACAGTGTCCCAGTCTTTACTTTCAGTTTTCTGGATTGATGGAAAACCAGCCATACTGGAGACAGTTGGGCAGGAGGGAAGGAGACTGACTCCACTACAGTCATTGTGGATTACTGTGGGTTCAGCAGATGGAAATCCAAGGCTCTTCCTATCTGATCCATGAACCACAGCAGGTTGTGGACCTGATGCAGGGTCTGACACAGGTCTACTGGATGCATCTGAGCAGTGGGGATGATGATCCACTACACCTGGTCCGTGAAAAACTAAATTGTGTTGAGCTCCAGAAGGAAATCCTGGGTTTGTAGCCTTCCTGGGACAAGATGGTGCCAGTAAAACCATTTCCCTTTTGAGGCCCTGATCCTCCTTTGACTCACGCAGTAACAGTAATTCCTTGATTGGTGACATTTTTTCACTTTTTTCCCAGATTAGTATTTTATCTGTAAGCCAGTGTTTTCCTGTATTTACAAGGCCTTTGGATGGCATGCCAGCAAGGTTTGTCACACTGCAGCAGGTTTCCAAGAAAGTGAACTGTCTGTAGTCTGTTTCAGCCTTCACATCCTGAGCAGCAGGGCAGGAAGAGTTAGTGTCCAGCATTTCTTCTACTGGATCCACATGTCCTACATGCAGAGCACACTCAGTGGATGTAGTTTCACCATCGTTTGATGGCTTGTTCCCAGTACAGTCTCTGTGCAGAGGGGACTCAGTCGTAGGAGATTCAAATGTTTCAGTGACTGTTGGGTATATCGGCGACAGGTCTTCCCACCCAGCCTCTGTCTCTGGCTTCATTTCATCACCACCGACATCTTCAGTGTGTAACGCCATGGATGGAGCGAGGAACGTCAGGTCTGCACCAGTCACTTCTTTCATCCTCTCCATCTCTTCCTCTGATGCTTTCCTAGTTTTCTCTGCCGTGGCCTTTGGCAGCTCTGTCCACACAATGAGCTTGTCCTTTGGAGACTTTCCTGAAGTCGCCTTTGGTAGCTCCTCCCATTGTATCGTGCTGCTTCTTAGATCTTTTTGTAGCTGCTGCTCAGCAACATTTATTTGGGGTTGGGATGGGAGTTCTGCTGCAGCACTAACAACTGGCCATGATGGCTGTAGTAAAACCATGTTTTCATCTCTGAAGAGAAGGTAAATACACAGTTTTAGTTCATGTGTACTGTGGCAAGTTGTCAAATAAAATAATGCCCTACAGCATTCCTACAGTGAAGACTGTAAATGTGCATATTTTCATCTGTGGTTTATACACAATTACAGCTAATTTACATACGATAGCAGCTTTGAAAATAGTATTTCGTTACAACTTGTTTTAAACGGGTATCTTTGTCTCTCGCATTCAAATTCAAGATGTGCTATTCAGTCCAAACTTACTCCAGTCAGCATTACAACAACTGCACTCCACTAAAGCTACAAAACACTGCACTGCACAGATAAAACATCCAGCCACAGCTTTTAGGTTGACTCCACAACAGCTGTTGTTGCAGCCACTGCTATTAGGCCCAACATTTTACTGGCTAGCTCACACACATGGATGGATGGAGATGATTAAGCAAAATCATTTCCTACAAAGACATGCAAAATAAACAAATCATCTTCATCTTAATCAACATGCTCCATGGCTGCAGTCCCCTCGTTCCTCTGTCACACAGTCGTTCCTTGCTACTGTGGAGTACAGTGCTAGTGTGAGAGAGTGAATGTCTCCACAGACACCACATCTAAAACTACTAGATACTGTAAAGTACAGACAGATTTACAGGTGCAATCAGCATCATGTGAACTAGTTTGGAAAGACTTGAAATGTAACAAACTATGACAAGTCTGTGGTAACAGAGGTGTATTTATGTAAAAGTTTAGTCTGAGCATTGGGATCGATTTTCTGACCAGTTCACTGTCTGAGTTCTGCACTTAGTTTCATAGTGTCTTTGATGCCTTTTATTTATTTCATATAGTTGTTTGTTTATTTATTTAGATGTTTATTTGGATGTTATGTAGCTTCAGTACAGGTCCACTACCCACTGCAAGAAATGACACCTACTGCAACAAAACATAAAAAATGAAAGCCATGCAATGCACCTACAGCAACCTGACAAGAGCAGAAGCCATGTATCCTTCTTTCTCACACTTACCCACTCTCACTGTATCTGACACACTCCTGACCCACAGTATCATGATGTGTAATAATGACATCCATTGACTCTACTGAAAAGGTTTCATTTAAGTCCTCTAAAGGCAAGAAACCTTGACCCGGCACTGTGAACTCAGTATCTTGTTTTTTGGAAACAGTATCTTTCTTCTTGGTATCCTGTTCGTGCATGAGGCTGAAACAGTAACAAGTGAAAAGGTGTAGACAACTGTACAATCTGGAAACCACTGAGAGCATCACAACGCACAGGACACGCACAGCAAATACAAAAATGAGTCAGCCAGATGGTTGGTTGTAAAAATGCATCACATCATCGCATCCCAGCGCAAAACAAGGCAACCCACCTCTTCCTGACAGTCAAGAACAGTGGCATGTCAGGAACCGAGTGCCACATTCTGCAATGCAAAGTTCTGAAACCAGAATAGAAAAGTAAATATTTCAAAAACAGACCCGCTGACATCACAGAGACAACTTCAACTCTCTGCTCACTCACCCTTCATCTAGAACAGCTATATCTTCCTCAACTGGCATCCACAATTCTTGTTCCTCTTTGTATGTCTCTAAAGATGTGGATACATCAGATATTGTTTTGTTTGTGTCCAGATCTAATCTGATAGGGCTAGCCTTACCCCATGACATCTCAACCTCATTAACTTTGATGGCCGCCTTGACGGGAAAGGTTGATGACTTGCTTGTTGTTCGTCTTTGTGCATCCTCTGGTTTGTCTGGACCAGGGAGCCTGGAGTGCATCAGTTTCTCTTTGGCAGAAACCCTACAAAGGTCTCGCTCTTCCAGTAATAAATGTTGACTCATCAGGTTTCCTCCTTCCTGCGCAATTATTTTTGTCTCTGATTTTATCAACAGGTTTGCTTTGATTGGCCAGCCCTGTCCTGAAAGGTGCACAAAAGTCGATGGTACCCCAAGAACAGACGCTGTCTTTGGGCAAGACGGCACGATGTTTACCATGTTGGGAAGTCGAGAACTGAGAATGATGTTTGGACATGAAGGCTCAAGAAAAAGGATGGGTTTCATTATTCCACTTTGGGGAGAACAATACTTCTTGTGAAATTCACAGCACTCTTGCATCTTTGTCATTACCACTGGCCAATGTACTTTTGAATCAGAAAAAAGTAAAACTCTTGAGGGGAAACCAATAATTCTTGACTGTCTTGGGCAGCAATGGATCATCTGTGCCATCTCCGGATAGTTTTCAACATTAGCATCAACAACTTTGGGTCGTGGAGTTGATGGAAATCCAGGGGTCAGGGCTTGTCTTGGACATGACGGACGCATACTCAGCATAATTTCTTTGTCTCTGTACGACATTTCTTTACCAGCACAATCATGGTGAAAATCTCCATACCTTCTTTTAAATGGTTTCCCACACATAGCATCCCTGTTCACATACCAGGCATTATATTCTTCGGTACTGTTCTGTCGAGGTAAACCTGGAATTTTACTGTATTTTGGGAAAGTGCCAAACGATTTTAACATTCTTGGAGCCTCTTTCACCAAAGCTTGAGCTGATCCTTCTCCTGCCTTAGAGGGAATTCCAGGAATATTAGAATGTTTGGGACAGGGCGGCAACATCGATACCATAATTCTAACCATTACATTTTCTTTAGTATCCATCTCTTGGTTATGTATTACTGACAATCTTCCCATGTTTGTCAATGGTCTCTCCCATACTTGTGTTTTGTTTACACTCCACTGTCTTTCACATTCACTGTGGGATCTGGAGGGAAATCCACAAACACTTGAATGCTGTGGACAAGAGGGTAGCAGGTTTATCATACTTGGTACATCTGCCAACATCTGACCAGGAACTGATGTAAATCCAGGTAAACAGGCTGTCCTTGGGCAGGAGGACAATATGGACACCATGTTTATGATCATTTCACGGCTAAGATAGAACACATTAACGTCCTCTAAATGCACCATAGGTGCAGGCTTCTCCCGAGGGAGCAGCAGAGACTCTCTGCCCATGAGCCAATCAAGTTGTGTGTTGGTGTCTCTCACTGGCATGCCAGGAACTCTAGATTCCTTTGTACAACTAGACAGGAAGTTCACCATAGTTTGTCCATCCACTAACGTCAGAGTCTGAGCAGAAGGAAACCCAGGTAAACTAGCATGTTCAGGGCAAGAGGGTAACATTGCACACATACCTTCAGCACTGTTCTGATCAAAACCCAAAACTGCATTTAGGTTCTGTTCTTCCCTTTGAATAACTGGATTCTCCCACTGAACACTTCTAGAAGCAAACCATTCCTGGCAGCTGGACAAACCAAGTTCCTGTGTGGACTTTGCAGGCAAACCAGGGATCCCACTATGTGTGGGGCATGAGGGCATTACATTGACCATACTGGGTTCCTGCCGTGTAGCAGAGGGTAAGCCAAATATTTGAGCTTTTTGCGGGCAACTTCTTAACATGTTTACCATATCTTTAGTGATTTCTTCATCGTTCAGTGTCCACTGAACAATCTCAGCTTGAATATTCCTCTCTGCTAACCTTTTAATCAAGGTCCACAAAGCATGCCAATCTTCATTCTGTGAATTGTTAGGATATTGTGATGGCATACCAGCAATTTGGGTCTGTTTAGGACACATGGCCACTAGACTGAGAATTAGGTTTTGGGGTCTTGCGGGCATACCCACTACACAAGACCTTGCAGGACATGAAGGCGACATTGCCACTGAATTGAAAACACCTGTTTGGTCTAGATCCTGAACAGCACCTTGGAAAATATCCTGAATCAAGACTTCACCTTTACTCAAAGGCTTTTCCATTAAGATATGCATGGTTATAGCCAAACATTCACATTGAGAACTAACTGGCAACTTCGAGGGTAAACCAATTACTCTGGTTTTTCTTGGACAAGTAAGCAAAAAATTGGCCATTCTAGCGTCGTGCTTTAGTGGAACACAAGCCACACTGAGTTCTTTCTGTGGCACAGACGGAAGTCCAGGAATGGTTTGTTTCCAAGGACAAGATGGTAACATGTTAACCATGTTTTTTAAATGTTCTCTATCCTCGTGTGACTTTCCCTCAACAAGAAAAGGACTACTTCTTGAAGGCCTACCTGAATGCAGTTCCTTTAAAATATGCCAGTTGTCATTATGTGCCTCAGCTCTTTGTCTAAAAGGCATACCTGCAATGAGTGTGTCTTTGGGGCATGTAGGCAGAAGCCTGGCCATGCTTGGAGTGTTTGAAGGTTCCAGCAATGGTACAGAAGGAAACCCTGGAACACTGGCCTTTCTAGAACATGTTGGCAACATGGTCACCATGGTCTTCATCATACTAGAATCATTGATTGTGTTTTCTTGAGCATGTAGAAAAAATGCTTCCTTTATCTGCAACGGCTTTTTCCACAGAGAACATGTGTCCCAAACATTCTGCTCACATTCAGGCCCGGATCTAACAGAAGCTAAACCTGGAACCCTGCAGGTTCTGGGGCATGTGTGTAACAGATGAGCCATATTTGGCTCACATTTTAAAGCAGACGGAAATCCAGGAACACTGGCAGACCTGGAGCAGGATGGTGTTATCATGGCCATGTTTGCAACTCCTACACTACCATCATAAAGTGAACGAATATGATCAGAACCCAGGAGGAAGGGCTGAGTCTTGCTGGGTAACCTTTGAAACAATAACCTCTTATCATCTGGCCAAGCTCTGGCTTCTGACTGATACGAAGATGGTATACCAGAAATCTTGGAATACTGTGGGAAACTTGAGAGAAGGCTGATCATACTTGGCACTCTCACTGTCCCTTCAATCTGGGTTTCAGGCTCTGAAGTGGATGATGGATTAGAAACAGAATTCCCTCTTGGACTCAATGGAACAACCACTGTAGATATGTACACACTCTTTTCTTCTGGCTTAATTGCAGAACTTGGTGGCACAGTTTTCTCTGTAACTCCCAGATCTCCTTGATATAATGCTCTCTTGTCCTTAGAAATAGCTCTCTTTTTAGTTCTCCCTCCTTTTTGTGCTGGAAGACATTCAATGTGAAAGTCTGATCTTGAGGTGACTTCATCCGAGGAAGTTGTGCTGCATGTGATTTTCTTGTCCATATTAGGTATTGGAACAGCAGGGCGGATTTTTACATTGTTTCTTTGTAGCTTCTGTGAGTTTGTTGCATTGGACCATTCTCCAAACTGAGGCTTTGGTGTTTCACTCATCAGCATTGGAGGAAAACCAGATTTGTTGTCTCTGAGACAAGATGAAACTGAGGCAACCATGCTCTCATTTCTAAAGGAGTAAAGTACACCAAAGATTGATATCAGAACAAATAGACTGAAGAGCCTAAAAATGCTGGTAAGTCTGTAAAGATCATAGTTTACTACTACGTGTCAGCACTGTTTACGCATGTTTAAGACTACACAATAAGGAGGATTCGACGGACAAGGCTGTGCACCACACTTACCCCGAATCCATAGTTACAGCTTCTTTTTTAAGGCCAACTCCTATCATTCCTCCAATCAGTTCTGTGTCAGAGGTTGTAGAAATTTGAGGCAAGGGCAGTACAGGTCCCGGAGGGGATCTTGAAGCAGGTTGTGGGTTGGTAGTAGAAAGGGGTAAATGCTGAACAGGTTCTGGTTGGTCTACTGGACTCCCTAACTGAATGGACATCTGGGACAAGTGACTTCTTGGTTTTACCAGAGCTTCATTCAATGAAGTGGGTTTTGGATCATAAAACTCAGGGTTTAGCTCAGGTGAGGAAGTGTAGGGAGGAAGTACTGACTGGACACTTCCTGGCCTTAATTTGATCCGATTCTTCTGCGGTTTTGGCATCTTAGAACATTTTAGCTCAGGGTCTAAGGGTGTTCTGGTGCTAAGGTTCAGAAGTGAGGCCATACTTTCAGGTCTGAGGGACAAACAAATATAGTTCAGAGTTATGATGCAAGGTAAAGTCTTCACTGCAGTAATGCAGTCACATCCAGCCCATGTTCACAGAACTTCACTGGACAGCATACAAGCACATGAGCAAAATGACATGAAGCTACAAACGTGTGTATGGCTAAAATGTACGACATTCAACTCACACAGTCACCGACCAAACAGCTTCAACAATGATGCCAAGTAGCAGAAGCCTTTCAAAATGCTACTGTTCAGAAACAGAACAGCCACAACTACACAAGCTTCACCAACTTCACCAGATTGTACAGTAAATTAGTAAGTTAATCATTAATTATTCACATAAATGAGATTTTTCTGTCATAAAACATACAACATACATTACTTTGCAAATAAACTAAATAACGGTACATTCTCAGTTTGTTTGTTTTCTTAGTTGCAGGATCACAAATCTGTACTGTACATAAATTAATTACAGACACATAACAGAACTGGGAATGACAACT
>OOFC01033728.1:0-14688 GCA_900323345.1 Pseudochromis fuscus | reverse complement strand
GGAATCTCCCTCTCTAATTACACTGGAGGGAACTGATACAAGGAACCTCTGACATAACTGCCCCGCAGATAGGAACACACTCCAACTCTGTGTGTGTGTGTTCGTGTGTGTGTGTGTGTGTGTGTGTGTGTGTGTGTGTGTGTGTGTGAGTGAGAGAGAGAGGGAAGGATCATTTTGTGCACCATGTGATAACGATATGTGCTGATTGTGCTCTCCTGGGTCCTGCCCTCCCAATGCCTCCACCCCAGGTTATTTCTCTAACACACATACACACCAGCACACGCTAAACTCACCTCTCATCCTTTCACTACTATGCCCCTGACATTTTTTTTTTATTTACTCAACCTCTTCTCTGCTTTTTGTCTCTCCTCCTCTGGTTCCTCACATCCTAATTTCACATCTTTTACTCAATTCTTTCATGTTGGTTTCTTTAACTTTCTTACTTGGTTGTGATTTTTTTCATTTATTTCATCCACTTCCTTTTTTTATCCATTTCACCTCCTTCCTCAGCTTTCTTCTTCTATCTTTCTCGTCCTCCATCCATTTCTCTGTCCTCTACCTTCACCCTGCCTTTGTTGTCCTTTCCTTTCTCCATCTCCTCTCCCTCCTACTCCTTCCCTTCCCTTCCTTCTCCCTCCATCACCCCTCCCCTCCCCCTCCCCGCAAGCCTACGCCTCCCCTCTCCATTAGCTGATTAGATTTAGTCCCATAATGCCGCTGGGCACCATGATTTTACCGGCTCTCATTACTCCTAAATCATCTTTTCCTTCTCTCTCCTCCTCTTTCTCTGCCTCCCTTTCTCCCTCTCTCATCTCCCAATATGCTAACGCACAATTCTGCACAGACGCACACAAATGCTCACACGCACATACACACCATATGCCATATGCCGAGGCCTGCGCTGCGCACCGTATCACCTCTGAATTAGCGGCAGGGCCAGTGATTTGTGATGCGGTATGATTGGGTGGGAGGGGAGAATTTGGTTCAATTTCTGTCTGTCTGCATCCATCCTTTATTCCCCTCTATATATTCCCCTGGGACATGAATGATTATCATATCACAATGTTTGAGGTGGACTACATTTGCTTGCATGCCGTTATATGAGGTATTTTGGAGCAGAGTTTTCTGCAATGAAGGATTGGTGTAGTGCAATTTTTGAAGGATACGCCATTTTTATTTTTGTCATCTACAGTAACTGATTGGAGGAAGAAGCAGATGTAACAGAGGTGTAAAGACAGACAGGTAGAGCAGGGAAAAAAACAAAAAGTTAGTTATATTTATGCATGTGTGTGAGAGAGCGAGCGGTCGCACTGAGTGTTCATCATTTCTGTAGTGTCAGCGTCTTATCGTTTATTATGGCAGTGGGTGAGTTAGCTGCAGTTTTACACTCTGTGACAAAACTGCTGATCACCACGTCCATTTTAATCATGTCGCGACGGCTTCAAGCACTTTTACAACATTCATCTTCATGCTGTGCTGAATGTACCATGTATGAAATACCATCGTGTACCACGGACCTAGAATAAAATAAATGCTATTTACAGATTTTAACAAATATTGGTAGAAATGAGAGCAGAAAAGAAGAAGAGAAAAATGACTTCAACTGATTAAATTAGGTACATCTTTCACCAATCTTTCCATCGCTCTTACAAAGTCCGTCTTGCCTGGAAGAACACCCAGATACACCATATATATGGGCTATTACTGTATATTGTGCCATGTATGTTGTGCAATGTTTAAATTGTTTAAATCTATTTCAGAGTTTGCCAAAAATGAAATTCTGTTACTTGTGACAGACACTAAAGGTTTATCTATGTATCTCCATGTTTGTGAATTTCATAACAAATGATTTGCTCTTCACAAGACATGAAAATGATTCTTGTTATACTCATAATTCCTTCATTTCATTTTTAGAAACCAACAATTTCATAAAAAGTCAACTAGATATCTGTTTTTCCACCTTTACATTTTTAGGTTTTAAAGTGTAAACTGTGAGACACTATGAATCTTCAATGAATATTAAAAGAAGCAGAATAATTTAACCTTAAGTTTCTTTGCGTTTTCTACTTTTTCATCAATTCAAACCACATTCGCTGCATCTTAACTGCGACATTCACTGTGTATGTTGCCGTTTCTCAATATTAACCAGCTTTTTCACCAGTTTTTTTTTTCCCTGTCTTATTTTTAAACCCTGACTTGAGAAGTTAAATTAAATAAAAATCCATTTCCTGCACCTGTCCATTTTTTTTTCAGCCCACAGAGAAAGCATGCTGGAGAGGAACAATAGCGCAGAATCTGGATCCACTCAATCTAATCTCTCAGTCTTAATGGGCGCTGCTGCTTTTCAAACTCACCCTGCAACACACACACACACACTTAGAAAATCGTGCGCACACACATACACAGATATGGTTGCAGAGGCAATAGCATTTATTCAACCGCCGCACAAACACAGTTTACAGGTAGACTCTGACGGTCCTTAACAAGGGCATGGATGCAGTTGAAGGTGTACACACAAACATTTGTAAACACAGACACACTCGCATAGATCCCTCGCTTCCAGTTAGCTCTGACATTAACCACTTGCTGTTTCTAACTGGATCATGGGGCTTACTAAAGAGATTAGGGCCTAGAGACAGCATAGCAACCACACACACACACACACACACACACACACGCGCACACACACACACACACGCTCATGGACAGACATACACAAAAGTGCTTTCTTTCCAGTGGTTGTGTCTTTATTCCTTTTCCCTTCTCCATCTCCCCAACTTCTCTTTTCTCTCTCTCTCTCTCACACACACACATATTCACAAAACACACACACACCCTCCACCAGACAGACCCTCAGGCTAAGAAGACAGCAGCCAGTAGTCATTGTGGAAGACAGTCTGTCAGAGGAATTAGCCTACCGCTGCTTGGGAAGGGAGGATGACAGTCTGCTCTGTTCACCATCACAATCACTTTATTTCACCAAGTACATTCAGACAGATACAACCATTGTAAAAGCCTTTCCTTTCTTTTCCTTTCTCAGTTTGGTGCTGTGTTACGAAACACCAAAGAGGAGTGTTGGGAACATTCAACTGCTTTTATTGTGAAATTTTGGAAAAGCTACGTTTGCAGTACAAACAATTATGAGCTATTAAATCCGTATCATCATCATTATTAGTGCAAACTTACTACACAGAAAGTATTTGTTGGAGAAATCATCAAAATCCTCATGGTTATGTTACAGAAAGGGATTTGACCTAAAACTTACTTTGCACACAAGGGGCCGTGCCAACCTTTACAAGGGAACACATTATGTCATCACCGTCACACAGAAGCCTCGACTCCCTCAGGTCTCGCTGCGCTCACATTTGCTCCCGTCTCACCCTGACTTGTATTTATTTCTTGGCATCATAAAAGACTGTGCAGCTATTTGCCAAACACAGAGACAACAATAGCTTTGCTGTGATTTATTTCTCTCACTTTCTCCGTTTCATACACAAACACTGTCTGGTGTCATCCTGCACACATCCTTCCTCTGCTTTCCTTCAGCACTAGAAGAAAAGCACCACACGTACACGTATGAGCACTTTCTTTTTCTAACCTCGGCGCCGCTGAGACACCTGCACTGTTTTGTTCTGTTTCTGTGCTAAAAGTTAATTGGCCCACTGACAAAATGGCCTGCAGTAACCTTGACAACGCTGACCTGCTGAGAGACAGATCAGAGCTCTGAGAAATGCCTTACATTTACACGCACATCATACAGCGGGCATGTACACAAACACAAAAAAAAAGACAAAAGGTGCTCATTGTATAAGGCTGTACTGAACATGCAGTACACAACGTTTCATATCGACACGTGTCCAAAATGCTCATCGACAGCAGTGCATATGCATGTGTGTTCATAGACCCACTCTTTTTTTGCAGCGTGCGCACACACACTTCCACACACACACTTTCAGCAGTCCCCTTCTTCTGTCCAATCTGCTAATTTGCTGTGTATTATTTATGGGTGCTGAGGTGCTCCCAAGATGCTTATAAAGGCAAAACGCCACAGTCAGCTTCTTTATTCACACCTCCCTCTTCCTCTCTCCTTCCTCCCATACCTTCATCACCCTTCCATCCCTTTACCCTTTACTAAAGTCTACCTTCGTCTTTTTTTTTTTTTTTTTTTTTTTTACAACCCCCACTATTGCCTCACCGTTTCCTTCCACCCTGGTCGCATTTTCACCTTCTTCCACCTGTCATCCATTTTCCTCCCATCACCTACCAGCTTTATACTCCCTCCTCATTACTTCACCTCGCCTTCTGTCAGTACTTGTCTTTTCTCTTTTGTGACTTCCTCCTTCTTTAAGTCTACCTAACAACCCATCTTCTACAAAGCATGTCCATCTATCCGTCCACATTGCCGGTTCAGCCGTTCATGATGAGTCCAACAGGGGTTGTTGGGTTCACTCTCGTTCTTACTGCCTATGCAGCATCCATCCTCTGTTCCACCATCAACCATTTATTAATGGGCTTCACCGTTTGCTTACTGCGTGTAATGATTTGTTTAACCATTTCACCTATGACAGGATTTGTTATGATGTGTGTGTGTGTTGTGTGTTGTGTCATTCTCACAATGAGAATCTCCAGCCTAAACTACATCAGCCATAAGTCTCCAAATCTTTTTTTTTTTCTGTTTACAAGGTTGAATCTGTTGTAAGTCTTGTAATACTGATACTACACCAGTGCAGCACTTGCATTATCTCATGGAGTACTCTTTTGCAACAGCACTGCTATTTGTATTTTCTTGCTGTCTGTATTTAGTATTGTTTCTACTTGATTGTTGTTTCTTTGATTCTTGTCATTTTTTTGATCAATCTGGCAAAACAATTTCCTTTGGGATAAATAAAGTGGTATCTTATCTCCTATCTTTATTATTTTTGCTTAGGTGTCAGTTATGTGCACATTAACTTTGAAGTTTGTTCGTAAGACTTTATTGAAAAAGAAAATCATTAACGATCACACCTGATCAGTTTAAACCCTGATGCGTCAGAAACAAATTAAAATGACAGATTGTCCTTCTGGCAGATTTAACCGTTTTTGTATGAAAGCACACACACACTGTACTGATGGGTCAAAGATAAGTCCTCATCATCACTGTGTACTTGGTTCGAGCTGAGTGTGTCCGTTGTTGCCAGTGATGCGACCTGTCCTTGCTACAAAATACTTTTGTTTTTAAAAGATAGAATACTCACCTCACTCCCTGTATACAGCTGACATTGCATCCTCGTGATGTCATATCTCCCTTCCTCTGGTAAAACCCACTTTTTGTGATTATCGTGTTTTAATTTTAATTGAAGGATTACAGGTCCTCTGTGAGTTAAGAAAAACATCCTTTCAGACTACACTGGATAAACCAAGAATAACAGGACTGCAAGAACAGGGAGTTTGTCTCTCATCAAGTAGCTGTTGTCATGTCAGTAAATAAAAGACTATAACACTCTTGTTTGGGCAGGTTTTTCTTTAATTTTAGCAGAGTTGGTTCACAATTAAGAGTTAAGATTTTTATGGTCAAGAGTGAACACATATCTCTGTATATATTCACACATGTGAACCTGTCAGTCTCCTATTTTTCTACCCTCCCATCCCTTCATCTATCACACTATAGCCTGTTTCTATCTTTTCTCGCCTGTCTGTTAATCCACCCTCCTCTCCCTCCATTTATCTCTCCTCCCTGTGTCCATTCTAATGTCGTCTCTTGATCCTTTGCTGCTCTAAGTTTTATTAGCTCCATAAATGTCCCTAAGAGCCTGCAATATCGCTTAGCTAAAGCACCAGAGGAGAAGGAAGAACCAACCAAGAGAAAAAAACCAAACACAGAGGCAGAGTAGTAGTACTGCTTAGTCCCTCGGATGACAATTCAAATAAGAAAATGTATTAAAACAAAATGGCGTCGGGGACATTAAAGTGAATTAGCCAATAACAAATGACCATGTGTGCGCCCTGCTGCCTTAACCTCTACAACTATTTTTTTTTTTCTTCGCCAATAGTAACTCATCTAAATTTGCTGGACGTCTTTCGGGCGCGGGGCCAGAAAAGCTTTTATATCCATAAAGGCCTATGGATCACAGAGAATTGCATTAAGCTGTCCAATTTAATTACAGTATCGACAAAACATAATAGATACTTACAGCCTTACGGAGAGCGATGGATAGAGGAGGGGGAGGAACAGAGGAGAGAGGGAGCGAGAGAAACAAAAAGTGCAGACAATGTCCATTTATAATGCTGATGCAGTGTATGTATCAAAGGAGGCGTTTGAGGACTGTGTGCATGTGTGCGTGTCTGCGTAGGTGTGTGTGTGTGTGTCGGTGTGTGTCTCTGACGGAGGATTTGTAAAAAGCCCATGAGAGCGCTTGAGAACATTTAGTTTGATTTAGATGCTACAGCTCCCCGATGGCTGGTTCACTTGCAAACACATACTAATATGCACACAAGCACGCACAGACATACAAAGCTCTGCAGGCCACACACACACATAATCTTACAAAATATGTCACTCACCTGTCTACACACACACACTGATAAAACTCCCCCATCACACACACTCTCACTGAGGACTGTTTAATGGAGCAAGTTAGAAGAGTTGCCGTCCTGTCCCGATCCAGCCAGCCGGGGCTGTCAACCTCCCATCCACCATGATCAATAGAGGGGGGCAATATTTTTATTCATAAAGCACCCACTTAATTAAATCACAGGGAGTGGAGTGGAGGGGTGGGGGTGGGAGCTGAATGGAGGAGGAGGGATGGGGCGCCGAAGCAAGGGCACCGAGTCAAAAGACTGATGAAGAATTACAAAGACTGGAAAGAGAAAGGCAAAAAGGAGAGGAAATATGGGACTGTGTGTCCTCCATTAATAGTATGCCAGGATCCTGAGGACAGATTTTAAAGTTAAACGTGTCTGATGGGAAGTAGTTATATTTGTCTTTTGCAACAACATTTTCCAGTTGCCTCGCAATGACATTTATCCTATTAAGCTTTCAGGGAACACAAGCAGTTTAGATGTATGCTAGCAATACCGTTTTTATAAAAAAAAAATATTCTCATTATGTTTCCAAGACGACACGATCAATACCACTCTCGTATCTGTCTGCTAAAGGGTCACACGCAGTGGTCGGCCAGATACTTTGCATACGATAAAGACAAAAAAAAAGTGGGGTCTGGCTGAAGAAAAGTGAATAAGAGGAACCAAATTTGCAAACTTGGTATGAAGAGAAATGTAATAAAGAATGGAGGCAGAAAATATAAAACCAAAAAGCACTTGATTTCATAGACCATCATCACTTCCAAACCTAAACCAATGACACAGTTTGGCAGTGAAAAAACAGTTTTACTTCTAAAACTTAGAAAAAAAAAAAAGTCTATACAGTCCTACACTGCAGTCCTGCTGTCTGCAATGCACTGCCAGCGTATTGGATAATATATCCCCCCAGTTTGTTGGCACAAGTCAGAATCATTCAAGTAGAGTGGCTCTGTAGCCAAGACTTGAAGACCGTGGTTATAATGGGAAGGTTCCAGTTTTGAATGCATGGAGCTATACGACTGTGCCGTTGCCAATATGCAGCATTTATAGTCAGTAAGTTTTTCCAGGATGAATGAAGGTTAGAAAAAAAAGTTGCTGTGAGTGCTTTTTCAAGTTGTCCAATAAAATAACAGTTAATGTATCACATACAGACGCTGGGTTTGAGTTATTTCCACCCATGTTGCCATGTTACAACAGTATACCTCCCTGTTTGCTGTTGTACTGTGATAACGTGTATATATAAATGCATTTTAAACATATCCGTATTTATTGGACCTTATGAGTTCATATCTAACCTCAGTGAGCAGATCATGTCAGTGGAGACTTGTGTTCATGTTTTCAGTTCATGGAAAGTGACACAAAAAAAAGTTTGAATAAGAATCTCGACTCCTTCACATTAAGAGCTGAAAGACTTTCTCCAGCTCGGGCATGTAAACCTCACTGTATGCTTATTGTGGCTTGAAGGCAGTACTTTACAGTAAGTTAAAATGTTATAAAGGACACTTTAATAATTCCAAAGGTTAAAGATAGCACAAGATATTGAATCACATCTGCAGTACAGGCAGTATCAGCACTGTAATACCTGCTGCATGACTTTGGCCTTACCCTACAGTAGAGTGCCTTAAAAAACAAGGGGAATATGAGCTAGCCAGCAGTCGATATTTATTACTCTCTTTATGGAACAATATTAAATGCAGTTACAGCCCCCAAGGGAGAGAAAAAGAGACAGACAGTGAGAGAGAAAGTGATATAGCGGGAGGGGTGGGATAAGAAAGTGAAAGAAGAGAGACGGGGAGATAGAGAAGGAAGAAGCTCACGCTCACCGTGGAAGATCTCAGCTTTCAAACACCAAACTGTGACACCCATGTCTTCCTACTCTCTTCTTTTCTTCCTCTCCTTTTCTTCCTATTCATCCCCTCCTATCTCTTTTTCATCTCTCCCCTGGAGTCAAGCCAAGGGTCAGCTCTCATTTTTTTTCTTCCAATACAGTCACTCTTATTTTAATGAAAGACACACACCGAGATGCACATACACTGCCCGTTGTCCGCTCTCACTTGCCTGCTGTTTCTTTCACACAGCGGCGCACAAATTCTACCTGACACACAGGTACACACCTTTGCTGCCCCTCTTGTCATCTCTGTCTAACTAAGACCTCCTATGATGCCATCTGACACGGAGCCATGTGAAATCAAACAGGTCTGCTTCCACTCTCCTTAATGGTTCAGGGCTGAGTGACCCCGGCTCCTATGTGAATGAGCCGGAGGGCGGATCCGTCTAATATCTGGTGTCTACTGTTACACCGAAAAAATGCAGGGCGAGATGGCCTGGGAGAAAAAAGTTTATTTGGTGTATGTGTATATAAGAAATTAAAATGGCCATGTGTATGTTTTTCTGCTGTTAAATCTGCGTGTGTTTGTGGTGTTTACATGCACAATATCTGTGGGTTTGTTTGTGTAAATGAGTAGCGCCAGTATCAGAGGAGGCACAATGTAGCGCGCGTGTGTGTGTGTGTTAAAGGGTTAACAGTAATATCCGAAGAGGCAAAGGATGACCTGGCGAGTGTTATTATTCTTCTCACATGAATAATGGAACTTAATATGGAGGAGGTGATAGCTGGAAGCAGACACACACACAGATAAACACACACACACACACACTCGCACACACCAACACTACCACCACCACCCCAACCCGAGAAGGATCCTGCTGTCATCTTCAATCCCTCCAGACTTTTAGGGGCCGCAGAGAGTCACCATGCCCAGAGAGGAGAGGCCTTAGCTGGGGGAATGTTAACCAAGGGTGGGGGGTCTGTGTGGTGAAGGGAGGGGAAGGCCTGGAAGACATTTGGTCAAAATTCAATCAATTATACAGTACTTAGAAAAGCATGACAAACATGGACTGGATAATGGCAGACTTTTCTTCTTGTGCTGCTGTTTGCTGTTCCTCTCTGTAGCCATCTACACCAACTCACTTGAACTTTGGTGAACTTTGCGGTGTTTGTCTTGTCTCCATCCCGCTCTTGAGATCCCTCTATTCCTCAAAAGAGATGCAGTTGTTTTCATAATCAGTATCACTATAATTTACAGAATTTGTCATCCTAATAGAACTGATGCATAATTCAAACAGCCATCCATCTCTTTAATAGAATTTTTAGGAGATTAATTGCTCGCTCCCTCAAACGCTGTGGCAATAGAGGAGCACCAAAAAAAGGCTAAATCCAGTAATTGAAGTGTGGGAGCAGATTGCTGGACACTGGTGTACAAACCATCCCACTATTACGTGTCTCTGTGTGTGTGTGTGTGAGGTTGTGCTCTTGTGGTTAGTCTATCAGTGAGTGTCCTTTTCAAGGATCACAGGCCAATCTCCTGTTGGTGATCATCTTCGCTCTGCTCAAAGGTCGGCAGATATGACTCACAAAGAGATGAGATGAGAACAGTGGTTTTTACATGAAGACATAACAGAGCTCTGCATGTTGAATATGCTCAGACATTAATATTACATTATGACAGCATAAATAGTTTTATTAAAACTTTAATAAAAACTTAATGCACATCAACGCAAATTCAGAAATCTGTTTTCAGCTTCTTGATAGAAGAGAAGGACTGAGCAAAAATAACTTTATTCCTTTATTTATATTTTGTTGCTCTTTTAATAATTCATGTGTAAATTTATAGAAAGACAATTAAAATTTTAAACCAGGCTTTCAAAGAGCTTTTATGTCCTACCTGTTCATTGAATTATTCCCTACATTTCTATACATTTATGTGTGTGATGTAGTCGTATAATTAATTATTTTTATTTTATTTTGTTTCCTCCGTGCAACAGTGCTTTACTAGTATCCACACCAACTATTAGACTTTATACTTAACTGTTACACCTTCCCTTACATCTGTAACATGCACTTTTTCCCTTTCCCTTGGTGTTTTGGACCAGCTGATAAATATGCATTTATAAACTTCCCCCATGTGCAGCATTACTCCAAACGGATTTATGTGATTATATTCTTTATCTATCTACAAACACATTATCCCACAACACACACATGAAACCCTTTTGTCCTTGTTACCATCACGTGTTTCCAATAAAAACGTGGCCATCTTTTGTTTACACCTCTTAAAATGTCATCGAAGCAGTGACAGCGCTGGATGCGGCTTGGGCATCAAAACATTTCCATAACCCTGAAACCAGTTGCACAAACGGACAACCAGAAACCACCCGTGTGATGAAAACTTCATTCAAAGCTTTGCGACATATGAGTTTTATTATGGGGCCTAAAGTGTGGACTGGTGGAGCTGGTGTCAGTCACTCAGCTGGAGTCATAAAGGCCGACAGAGAGACACACATTCTCATAATGGCTTTTATTTGACTTGGATGGTTTTCCTTCTGTTAGAAGAACTAACAAATAAATATCATGGTTGGTAAACAAAACAATAAAAGATTTATTAGCCATGAAACTCCTCTGAAATATGACTTTTTAATGTTTTTTTTTCCCTTTATCTTGTACTCATTCTGCTGCTTTTTTTTGTCTCTGGTTATTATTCTCCACTCTGTTTGTCAGCAGTCCACAGAGGGCAGGGCTATATAAAAGAAATGCAAATGATTGTGATAAACAAGATAGATTTATGGATATAATTCGATAGATAGATGGATGGAGGGAATGAGAGATAATAGAGAATAATAGAGAAAAGGAGCCTGAAATAGAAAGCAAGAGTGATAACAGCTTTGCTTTCTATCTGTTTCCCATTTGCTCTGTCAATGTCACCATGGGAGTAACACAGACAGAAAAAAAGAAGGAAAACCTCTTTTTAGTTTAAAAAAAAAAAAAATCCCATCTCGATACCCAAAAAGTGTCAAACCTTCAAAACAAAAAGTGTAAACATGAGGAATATTTTGCGGCTGTGCTGCACATTAAAATATCATAATACCATTCCTGTCTGTCAAATGTTTGCCTTTTTTGTGCTCCTTCGTTACCACAAGTGCTGAGTAAAATTGCACATAAAAGCACATATTTTCTTTGCCTAAAGAGTATACAATGCCAGGCACATACTTTTCCCATCAAGGCCTGCAGAGACAAAACAGGGAACGCTCATCTCTTGTCAAACAAAAGGAATGAGCCAGAAAACACAAGGCTGAAAGGAAAACGTCCAAAACGATGAAACCTTGTTAGTTTGAGGAAATTAGTTTTCTGTTTTCCGAGCACGGCTCGCCAATTAACATTCACGGCACTAATAAAAGTTGATTGGCTCTGGAATAATGCACAACCAATTTTCCTCTTGTGTACATAAATGCATGTGTGAGTGTAAATTAGATGGCTTTAGCATATACAGTATGTATGTGAGAATGTGATTGTATGCATGTGTGGGCAGCGGATTTTTTAACTGTGTGACAAGAAATTGTTATGAATATGGTTAGTGCATAATTTCATTTTTCCACAGAGAGCTGGCTGATTTCCATAGTGCATACTTGTGTGTGTGAGCATGTATCTGTGTGTGTGCGCGTCAAGGTCAAACCTAAAAGTCCGGGCAGAGGCCTGCTGCTCTTTTGTGCTGCTGTGTTGTGATTATCTAAGTGTATGCTGACTGTCTAACATGCATGGTCATGTATTAATGTGCTGCCAGTGATTGGCTGTGTGCAGGACGTGAGTGTTCGGCTCAGGCCTGACTGGCAGGAATATGCGATGATTAGCTCGTCCGATGCTCCATAACTTTCCTTTTTTCTCTTTAATTACATTGTGCTTTCTGAACCCTGTTTACCTGCCAGGCCGTCCTCCCAACACACAACACTAATAGAGTCAAAGCTGGGCTGTTTCTGTCGAGTCTGAAATTATTGAGCTCGCATAGATATTCAATACAAAGGATGAAAACAGGAATTGGCGAGAGCGGCGTTACATGTGCTGCCATGGGTGTAAGGAAAACGAGGAAAAAAAAGACATCGCTGGGAGGAAGGAAAATAAATACACTGCTTGATGATGGTACTAAAATGTGTTTGTCTGTGTGTGTTCCTTAGTTTCTCATAAAAGATATGATTGCTTCATTTTAATGCCAGAGCAATGCTGCGCTGTTGGAGGGCTCAGCTGAACAAAAACACAAAAACAACAAAAAAAAAAACCATACTTTTGCATTAAAAACATGTGAAATGTGCACAGACACACCCACGCACTCACTTTTTCAGATTCTTTCCTCATTTTTTCCTACCACTGCTTCTCCATTAATCACACACACACACATTATGCGCACACATTTCTGGAGGCAACAGATGGACTCATGCCAGCGGTATTTCTGATAGCTCCTTTTGTCTTTGAAGCTCTTTGGACCAAATTGTTCCACTGATCATAAATGTCATATCATCCTTTCTCTCCCTCCGTCTCTCCGTCTCTTTCACCTTCTGTGCCTTTGTTCTGTAATTGGCTGTATGTGTGCATTTGGCTGCGTGTGTGTGTGTGTTTGTGTGTGTGCGTGGCATAGATCAAATGTTTGTGGTTTTGTTTATCATTTGACTTCATATATCTCAGAGTGCTTCGAATTCCTCGACTAATGTCTTCTGTCACTCCCTCCCTCTGTTTGTCTGTCTCCAGAGACCTGAGTGAGAACCAGATTCAGGCGGTTCCTAGGAAAGCTTTCAGAGGAATCACCAGTGTCAAGAACCTGTAAGTACAATCACTCCCTTTCTCATCCTCCATCTCCACTCCTCACCCCTCGATCATGGGCTTATCTCTTCACAAATACTTCTGCAGATTCCTCAAATATTCCCCTGAACTCCTCTCGCTCATCGATGGGTCGAACATTAAACGTTTTGTAATGTGCAGCCAGTTTAAAGCCAAATTACTTCTGTAAGCTTTCTTAATGTCAGACTGATTTTTAGAGGAGATGTGTATAAAATAATGCACAGAGAACATCTTACAGCTTAAATAAACAACACACTAGAAAGTAGTGATCACTGCTGCCCTCTTGAATGAAATATAATCATTTTTCCTTGGGTAACAACTCTCTCCAGAAAATATAATGATTATAATAATGATGGAGATCTGGTCAGTAGGTTTTTGTAATCTTACTAGCAGATGGACAGACAGATGCTCCTTCTTTGGTAATCAGAATACTTACATTCAGTACATGAGAGGATCTGATGGTGTGAAGTCATGATATTTTCCCCAACCTGAAAAGCTGTTTCAGGTGTAAACTGTCTCTTAGTGTTTCATGGAGGATAACTCATGAATTTAACCTGCTGCTGTGTCTGTGCTGTTTTCACACAGAACTGACAGAAAACCGCCGTCATCCCTTCGTGTCCTCACTTCTTCTTCTTTAGCATCCTTCTTCTCCCTTCACTCGCTTCCTGTCCGGAGACATTTTGTCCTCACATCAAGTGCTCGATACCCCGCTGTCATTTATTCATGACGTCCTAATCACCAATACTGTGATCAATATGCTGCCTAATCGATACTTCTCGTCAATAACGGCTGATCAATCTCACCTTTAAACTGTCAGACAGACTCTTGGACAATGCCCTCAATGAGAGAGTTCAATAAAGACAGCAAGAATAGAATAGGATAGAATAGAACAGAATAGAATAGAATAGAATAGAATAGAATAGAATAGAACAGAACAGAACAGAATAGAATAGAACAGGATAGAACAGGGTAGAACAGAATAGAACAGAATAGAATAGAACAGAACAGAACAGAACAGAATAGAATAGAACAGAACAGAACAGAATAGAAGAGAACAGAACAGAACAGAATAGAATAGAACAGAACAGAACAGAACAGAATAGAATAGAACAGAACAGAACAGTACAGAACAGAACAGAATAGAATAGAATAGAACAGCCCAGAATAGAATAGAATAGAACAGAACAGAACAGAATAGAATAGAATAGAACAGAAGAGAATAGAATAGAATAGAATAGAATAGAATAGAATAGAAGAGAACAGAACAGAATAGAATAGAATAGAACAGAACAGAACAGAATAGAATGGAATAGAATAGAACACAATAGAACAGAACAGAATAGGATAGAACAGAATAGAATAGAACAGAATAGAATAGAATAGAATAGAACAGAACAGAATAGAATAGAATAGAATAGAATAGAATAGAATAGAATAGAACAGAACAGAACAGAGCAGGATGCAGC
>OOFC01033726.1:0-19234 GCA_900323345.1 Pseudochromis fuscus | reverse complement strand
GAGGAAGTATTCAGTTTCTCCACCCGCTACTGCTGGATCACCGGAGTTTGAAAGGATCTTCAGAGCCCAGTCAGTGTGTGTGTGTGTGTGTGTGTGTGTGTGTGTGAGAGAGAGAGAGAGAGAGAGAGAGAGAGAGAGAGAGAGAGAGATAGGGAGGGAGGGAGGTGGAAGTACACGAAGGTCCTACACTGCTCTCGGGACAGGGGGATTATTGGTGTGTGAAGACGCCAGATGTTAGTGGTAATAATGTGATGATCGTAAGTGTACACGTGCAGACTTTTGCGATGCACGCACATATGTGGCACTCAGACGTGCATGTGTGTGCGGGTGCCTAACATGGAGTCAGCTGGGACTTGAGGTGATAATTAGATTTCAATTACAGCCTTGAAACTGCTCTCCTCCTCTCCCATCTCACCACAAGGCCCCTCTCCATTCCTCTCCTCTGAATTCCTCTCAGCTCCTCTTTCTTACCATTTTCTGCTTTTTTCTCGCCCCTCGTTTCCTTTCCTCTCCTCCCTCATGTCTCTTCTCCCATCTTCCTCCCAGTTTTCTTCTCTGTTCTCGTTTTCTCTTTTCCTCTTTCAAATCCACTACTCTGATTTTTCTCCTCTGGGTTGCATTTCCTCTTCATTTACCCCTCTTCTCCTCTAATATCTCCTCTCATCCTGGTTTCTCCACTCCTCTCAGCTCTCCTCTCTCCTGCTCTCTCGTCACCTCCTCTCTCCTCTTCTCGCCTCCTCTCCTCTCACCTCCTCTCGCCTCCTCTCCATGTTTGTCTCTGAACATTCCAGCAGTGCCATGGAAAAGAAAAATGCTTCTCCTCAAATGCCAGAACAGATCAGCTCTGAGTGCTCAGTCCACTGCACACTGACAAAGAGAAAAGGGGGAGGTGGGTGGAGGGTGGGGGAGACGAGGGTGAGGGTGAGAGGAGGAGAAGGGTTGGCATGTGAGAGTGCAGGACAGAAGGAGTGAAATATTGAGATATGGATGGAGGTGGAAGTGTGGAGGGAGGTTAAAGTGTGTGTGTGTGTGTGTGTGTGTGTGTGTGTGTGTGAGTGTGTGTGTCTGTGCGAGAGAGAGAGAGAGAGAATCCAGGTTTATGTTTGAATAATTAAACAGGAAATCAGGTTTCTCTGCTGGAGAATTGTTCGCAAACACACACACATATACACACAGAGACACACACATACACACCCCTAACACACACACACAATTACAGGCAAGTGTGCAGAGACACACACTTGACACATTGGGTGTTAGTCATGTGCCCGACTGCGTTTGTATTATTAATAGTATGGTAATGAAGTTCAGAGCAGCGGTGTGGCGGGTTAGAGCGAGTTGCTGTAGTGATTGTTCCCGCTGTCAAAATGTCACAAATTGATGTTGGGGATTAAAGACACTGAAGTGGGGACAGTTCACTCCACTAACACAGCCCACTCTTGGTCACTGTGGGACTGTAGAGCTGACATCCCTTCTGATGTTTACTGGTTTTATTGCTAAGAATCAGAGAGATTTATGTTGTATTCATTTGTAGCCGGGGGCAGCTGCCAGTTAGCTTAGCTTAGCATAAAGACTGAAAACAAGTGGAAACAGCTAGCCTGGTTCTGTCCACAGGTACCACATTTCCTGAAACAGGGACTGGTGTGGCTTTTGTTTACCTCAAATATAGGTAACAGGCCTCTATTTGAAGCAGGCTTGTGACTGATTAAACCTTTTAAGTCAGTGCTTTGTGCTGTAAATACAACTTCCTGTAACCATTTCAAATTAAAAACCTTTAGGACAGAAACCCTTACAGGACTTTTAGTGTGTGTTCAATTTATTCCCCCATTTTTGCCTATATTTGGGGTTCAGCTTTTCTCATTTTACCTTACCTTACCTTAGGGATGTAAAAATACTGTACATTTGGTTGTCGGTATCAGTAATATTGAAATTTTACAATTCCTAACATCAAATTCAGCCCCAAAAAAACATTAGTCATGTAACAATGAATTCTAACATGAAGGCTTAGATTAACAAAAAAACAATAACATGCACATCCAGTGTCCTGCAGTGTAGCAGCTACTACCAATGAATGATCTCCTCAGCCTCCACAAGCTAATGTTACAGTTTTTATTGGTAGCACTGAAGCATCTGAAAATTTGGGTGTTGATTTTTAGTTAAGGACTAAAACTCAGCAAAAAGCTCCTCATAGTGTTTGTATGCTTGTTGTTTGTCTAGAGCTTGTTTCTGATCATCTGCCTTAACTAAAATGTCTTTACACGGATGTGCCCCCATACACAGCTCTTAGTGTTTCTTTTTCCACAAGTCGCAGCTGACCTGTTGCTGCACCTGCTGCCGCCCCTCCTCCTGTTGCTGTGCAGCGTCTCCAGCACCTACACAGAAGAAAAGTGAGAAGCTGATGACCTGAAACTTTCCACACTTTGCTAATAGGAAAGAGAGAAAATTAGTTACTGTCAGATCAGTGAATTTTGCCAACAGAACAGATTCAGCCACTGGTGCAATCAAGTCATTTTTTACATCCACATACTCTCACACAATGCCCACACTGTCACAGCCGAGTGTTGTAAAAGAGAGCAGTGCTGAGGTGGACAGAACGCAGCAGAGCACAGTGCAGAAAGGGATGCATTTTGATTGTGTTTAATTTGCACATGCTAATCTGTTAAAATACATAATATGTGGATCTGCCTGGATACAGACACTTTGACACCGGTGCAGTACATTTCTACTAAACTCTACTCACATTTGGTGTTTTATAGTGGGCTGGACTGTTTCTTGGTGAAGCACAGTAACGTCTAATTTTTTTCTAGTACAATAACATAATAAAACAATACAGCTCTGTCTGAAAGGGTTTTTCTTTGAAGCTTCAACAGAAAGGTTGTACTTCTGTACCAAACCCTTATCCACGCTAAATAAATCTGTAGAATAAAAAACAATTCTCATTGTCAGGAAATCCCATGACAAGACCAAAATTAATATTGCTTTAGTATGTCTCTCAGTGCTTGAGCTTGAGAGCTTGTTCTTTCCCACTGAAGACATAAATCTCTATAAACTGGTCACAAATGAATAGTTTCATTTTATTTCAACTCTCAGTAATTTCCTTAAACAGCTGGGCACTGTTGGTTTCACCAAACGTTGCTTAAACAAGAGAAAATAGTGCATCTGTTGGGGACTGTTTTCACCACACATTTACTGCTGTAGTCAGTGTTTTCAGGAAGCAGAGTGGGTGGTATCCAATCAAAATGAACTAGAAAGGAGGAACATGTAACCCTGTGCAACAGTCTATTGTATTGAAACTTTTTTTTTTGAATAATCAAAATAGTTGTTTACATGATCAGTTCATTGTTTGTTGCTGAATATCATCACCAGCCTTATCCTTTAAGTTTCTTTAAGGTTTGAATGAATCACTTCAGACAGAGAGATATCGAGTCTCACTTTAATAGAGTAGATGACTTTAAAAGGCAGTGCCTGCTCTCACAAAGTGAGGCGTGTTCCTAAAACATTTGGTAATGGTTTTCTTATCTTGGGCTCAGTTGAAATAAAGCTCTTTATCTTAGAGATACAAGAACATCCTTATCATAATTGTATCTTCTTTATGTTGGAGCCATCCACTGAAATGGCCTCTATCGATGATCCAGTCATGCTGACCATTTTTTGGCACAGCTCCTTTTAGCCTCTAATGGGACAAAGTACAAAGGTCTGGTATTTCCATTTCATGAGAAAACACCTGTAGTACTGTAATAGACCAGTAGGTGACCAGTAAGAAATGCTGCAGCGAGACTATTTCGTTTCTTTTGCTTCTTTCTGACTGGACTCCACAGCTGTCAATCAGCTTCAAGCACTGTCCCTTAACCCAATCGAGTGTAAATGGATGAAGTAAATAAGGCTCAGAAATGAGGGCAGTGAAGAAGTGCAAATACACCCGACAACCACTGGAGGCTGGTTCCAAAAAACTCTGTCAATGCATTTCTTACACAAGCCATTCATGTGTCATTAGCTAAAGTTAATCCATCTCCTCAGTGATCTGGTGCTCAATCTGAAAAAAATACTAAGGTGGATAATCGGCTTCATAAAGAGGAATATTTAGAAGCGTGATTAGCAGGATTGACAAGCCTGGTCTCCAATGGGAACGGCGCTGAAGTCGATCTCAGGTTCAAGGGTTAGACTGTCTCTTCACTGCTACCATCATCTACAAATATGGTCACTTCTGGCTTCAAACAACCAACATGGCGACATCCAAATGTCGACCTCTTGGCTTCAGAACGGCAATCCACAAACCAGTGGGTGATGTCACACTTGCTTCATCCACTTCTATATACAGTCTCTGCTGAACCTTAACCCTGAAGAGTGGGCCAATAAAAGCATAAATTCGAAGTGAACCTGTGATTGTTTCATTGGCACTGACAACAGCAATAACAATCAGGTTCATCAACTCATTCATTTATTGAATATTTAGAATAATCAACATGAGAGTTACACATTTTTACCTAATGCACCTTTATTTGTTATAACAGTCGCCACATGAGTAGACAACAAGGCGTCGTCCTTCTCTTGTTTCCTGTTACATATTTTAATTTGACTAATGAAGTCCTGCTATTACACAGGAAATCAATATTTTTCAGACTTAATAAATCTGGACATGTTCACAGACTCATTATGACAGACTTCGTGTAGAAGTGGACGAAGACAGTTGGGCTCAAAAAAGTGCATGTCGAGTCCTCAACCCAGTGGGTCAGGTATGCTAATTATACACTAAAAAAGTAAACAGATACAATTTGAGCACCAATATAATACTGGGTTAAAGGTATATATCCAGGGTCTGCATTTTATTAAACACTCAATTTTCAAGAGCAAATACAAGGACAAGCTAGTAGTAAATTATTTTAATTATTATACATTACAACACACAGCCCTGTTGATTACAGAAAAACACCTGAATCAAATCATAAGTATTTGGTGACTCTTGCCTTTGAAACAGCCCCAGCTCTCAGCTAAACTCAGCTACCTACAGGTAGGTTGTTCAGTCTCTTCTGTGGATTTAGTCTCAGTGTCTCTTCTTGTAAACTTAGATGCTGACACATAGACTGTATAAAAGATGGACATCGTCTCCATGGTGTGACCCAATGGTTTGTGGACTCACATTATGAAGTCGGGAGTTTGGTGTTTGAATGTCATGATTTTGGTTTTCTGGAGCCAGAAGTGACCATATTTGGTTATGAAAGGAGGAGTAAGGAGACGACTCTGACTGTTGTACCTGGGGACACTGTCCAGTGTGTATTAGACTGGAGTTCACTGGTGAAGGAGCCTCCAAACCATCTGTACATCATTGGAGACCAGAGCAGACGTGTCCTCTTTTTGAAGCCACCAGGTCACTACACACAGGAAGAGCTGACTTGTGGAAAAAATGTATTGACTGAGAATTTAATGATTGAAAATGATGATTTTCAAAAAACTTTTTTTTTCTTGTGCACACAGGTTATGTATTTTGAGTTAGATGATTGCGTTTTAGCAATGCACATATTAATATATTGATGCAAAATAATTGATATATTGATAACAATTAGGGATGTAGTATTGTATTGGTACGTATTAGATTGGAGCAAGGTTTTGGTGTTATCTGTGATTTTTACAACGGTGCTAACTGAACTATCGTCAAATGGGATAAGCTGAAGATTTTTTTATTCAAGTTTTGTGAAAGAAAAAACAATGCAGGTCTTCAATCAAGGAACAGGTATCAGATCAGGACTCAAAATCAAAGGATCAGAATCAGGAGCTAAAAAAGCTGATCGGGACATCCCTAATAATAATCAATATGTTCATATTTGCACATACAGGGATGAGATGTCCTTAAGTACAATACCGTTCAAAAGTTTGGGGTCACCCTACAAAAAACAATTTGACCAATTTTACCAGAAACAAGTATCACAAACACATGCAAACTACAACTGAGCACAAACAGCAACCACAGCATCAAGTTATCCTGAGTAAATGTCTCTGAACCAGCAAAACATCCTCCAACCATATCTCTGCCTCTCCTGCGTCTGACAGTGGGAGACACACAAGTGTTTCCCATCAAGTCTGAAACATATGTAATCAGAGTAAAGCATGTAGAACAAGCTGGTAGATCCCTAAAGTGTACAAAACTTGTGCACAGTGCTGTATATCTGCATATTACTTTCCTGGTTGTGGCCTTTATCTGTCATTTTGTACTTTTCATGAAAATTTCATACCTTTACTGGGCTGTTAGCATATTGTGACCCTGTAACCCAGTGTCTGCAAATGTGTGAAAGCAGTGAGAGAACAGACACACCGGTGCTGGCATTTGTTTTAGGCTACATTTTACACTCAAACTGTAAATGCACAATGACAGGCAAAGTCAGAGGTGATGGAAACAGGACTTCAGAACATCTCTGGTAATGAGGACCCCCGAGAAAACCTCCACTTCACCTCCACTGAGGTTTGGGGAATCTGCTCTGTTAAATTCAAGGCTGCTTTCCCCAGCCAGTAGCTAGTGTCTTGTTGGTACCCTGCTGAGATTGAAGGGTTTCAAATTAAAAGTGAATAATGAGATTTCATGTAAAATGAATTCTGGAAAGAACTACAGTTACAATTTGAGGGAGGTGTTGCAAAATAATATCATAGTAATCCCCGCCAAGTGATTGACAGCCTGTGAGAATGGCACATTAAGAGGTTACCACGGTAACAGGGGATCGGTTGCAGTGTTGTGCCTAAAATTATCATAAAAAACATGAACCCTGGTCCAAGGACACCATCAGAGAAACATTATGGTAATGCTCTCAAACAAACAGTTTAATTCAAGGTAGGAAAATGGATTAATTTCAAACTTAATGTAACAAAATCAGGTAAATGATACAATTAAGCAGAAGGTTGTGAATGAAGAGTCTGGTTTGTGCAGAACTCAGAACAAAAGGAAGGAGGGAAATGTTTGAAGCAGAGTGAACCCCGTCTTAGTCGGCTGCATGTGAGTATTTCATTAAATACAAATCCTGGTTTTGAGTCTGAGGAGAAGCAACCTCATGTAGCAAAAGAGGGATAATCTGCAAAGAAAAAGCAAAACATTTCTGGGTGTTTCAGTGTCACAAGATTGCGGTGGGAGTGGGGGTTCATGTGGCTCTGTGGCAGACTGATGGTGACACAGATATCTGTACTCATTGATTCATCGGCCAGGGGGGAGGGACAGTTCTTATTTTTAATCCATGATAGACAGGGGGGACCTACACGTGCACGCAAACACACACACACTCTCACTCACACACACATGCATGCAGGAAAATGATGTCAGCTGCAGAGTGTAAACAGAAACAGCAGAACTACCAATCAGTACGCGCTCTTTAGCAAATTACAGGGAAAATTAGAGTGTGAGAGCAGGATGAAGGGATGAAGTGCAGATAGAGCTGCAGGGAGAGGGAGAAGCTTTTCCCCAGATTACAGAACAGCCACAGATTATGGCCTGTGGATTATGAGGTTTTGACCAAACAAAAAAAAAAAGTAGAGGCAGGGAGACAAACAAGCCGCTTTTTTCGGTGTCCTTTTTAGAGTACATTTTGGCTTTTGAGTCCCTTTCCTGTCTTCATTTTTCTGATTTGTCTGTCAGTGATCAGCAATATTACTTTCTCTACACACACACGTGCACATTCACAATCAATCGGATAATCACCAGCACAGACGCACATATGCACACAGAGAAGCTCACACATACATTACCAAGAGATCAAGTCACTCTAGAGCTGATTAGTCGATCAACAGGAAAGGAAAGTACATTTTTAAGCAACTGCCCAAAGATTCTCTGATTTCCTGCTTTTCTCTTCCAAAAATCACTGTGGAGTGATTATCTTTGGGTATTGGAGTGTTTATCGGACAAAACAACAGAGGTCACCTTGGACTCTGGGAAACTGATGGGACATTTTTGGCTATTTTCTGACATTGCACAGACTAAAAGATGAGTCCATTAGTTGAGAAACTTATAAATAGAGAATAATTTTAGTAGTATTATTTTGATAAAATTGAATCTCCCAAAATTTAAGCCACAGGTTTCATTTCCAGCATTAAACTAAATTTGTAACTTTGATTTGGATAAGTCAGCCTCCACTGAAATGCATTAGTAAATGAAACAGAGTGTGCCTGGTGTATAATAGTAATTATCAGATTAAACAACTCAAAGTGTGATTCACATTTTAAACTGAAGAGGAAGGCCTGAATTCTACAAGATTCACTCTAAGAGCTGTTATCATTCTCCAATCAATAGACAAGTCTTTCAATACAACAGCTAAGACCTTCTGGAACCGTTCATTATCCCTGCAAATGTGCTTATTTGCCCTTTTTCCAGGAGCTAGATCAGAGGATCAATACCTTTCTGATGTTTGTGTGTTAAATATGGAGCTACAGCCAGGAGGCAGGGAAGTAGTTTTGCACTGAGGGAAGTTCAAAACATCAATTTTTTTAAATTTGTCTGTATAATAAATGACAAGTTGTGGTTTTAAAGGAGGTTATTTATTTCCCTGCCAGACTGTTTTATGCTAATGAAATGTCAGTTTTGCCTTCAATTTTTATTTTCAAAACAGTACAAATTGAGCTTTCATATTTTCCTGATGAGCTTCCCAGCACGTCTTTCATGTGTTTTCGTTACCTTGTCTGAGTCTGTTTTTGTTGCTGCAGTAATAAAGTGTAGCTTCATGAAATGTTACAATATGCACCGTACAGAAGACATTCATCACTGAGCTGAAGTTTAAATCTGGACTGTTTCTAAAAGGAGCTTGTTGATCTTCGCCTCTGTTTCAGAGCTCCTCGGAGCAGCAAAGCGAGTGAACGTCAACATCCAGGATGCAGATGGGTGAGAGAAAACCGCTCTTCCATTTCACGTCCTCCTGTCATCGCTCCACTTTGTTAACACGCCTCTTTCTTCACTCCCTTCATTAACCCAGTCCCTTTTATTCAGGGGCCTAGAAAAGCTGACAAGAGCATTAATACTTTATTATATAGTAGCTACATGGTTTATTCCTTAACTCAGCCTAGTTTTCTCACATCTGAGCAGTGTTTCCCAACCTGGAGGTCACGACCCTCTAAAGGATCCTAAGATAAGACTGGAGGCTATTACGGGATGTATAGTTCAGATGTTTTTTAAGTTAAGGAGGAAATCATTTGTTTTTCTATTGTATTTGCACCTGGTTAAATACTGAATGTGGAAAAAAAGCTTTGTATGTATTGACAGGGAAGTCAAGGAGAAAGCTTCTATTTCAAATCATTTTTTTGATAGTTGCTTCACTTTATAAAGTTCATAATACTACTTTTTCCCTTGCTTTTGCAGAAATATGGTTTTTTAACATCTTCAAGAAGGTCTCATTGACAAACTCATGGGACATTCAACCTCTGAAATAATGTAAAATAATAGAAAAACTTGCTCCTTTAAGGTTTTAAAATCCTTTCAATAAAAATATGGAGGATTAAAAAAAAATACTTGGTTGACCTGCTTTTACCTTCTGTTGAATTAAGATTTTGTGAGGAAGACTTTGCCAAATTTTAATGGTCACAAGTAAGTAGAAGTTGGGAAACACTGTTGTGTTAGTACTGTCCTTCAACCAGAAGTCTCAAAATTGAGCCATGAGACAAGAAACAGCCACAAAACTTCAATAATCCTGAGCAAAACAGCAGGCTCAACGCAAATACCAGGGAATATCCTGATCCATGTTCTAGTCATCTAACCAACAGGGGTAAGAAAAAAGGAAATAATCTCTATTATTATTACTCCACACAATAATTCCTGCTTAAATCTGTCTTTGAAACTTATAGCCAGTTGAAGAGCAGAAATCCAAAGGCAGTAATTATTACCTTAAAGCAGAGCCAACATTTTTCAGCTCTTAATTTACTCAGAAATGTTCCCTTATCAACTCTGAATGTTCAACTATGGATTTTGGCTATATTTAGAGCCATGATTGGTTAAGCTCTTTGTGTGCACATGCTTGGTTTACGACTGGGCTCCATTTGGCTCCATCTGATAACAAAGATCTTTTTATTATGTTGATTGGAATCAGATAATTGGACTCAGCTCCTTGTGTAATGACTGATGAGTCGTTAATTTGACTCCAGGGTCCGGCTCTTATATTCACCAGGGATCCATTTGACACACACACACTCACACACACACACACACACACACACAGATGCCCTGTGTGTATGCTCGACTCCGGGGTAGAGAGATTGCTTATTAATGGAAGTAGGTCATTTCCCCCCTCCCGTCGCTCACACAGAGCTGAGGGGCGGAGCAGCTGTACGATGAAGATTAATTCAGCAAAGTTATGCTCAGGTTTCACACTACGTATATGAATATGTGTATTTTTATACATAATCTGTGTCTGTGTGAAGGCTGTCACCGCTGCACCATGCTGCTCTAAGTGGGAACAAGGATCTGATCTCGCTGCTGTTGGAGGCCCAGGCAGCAGTGGATATCAAAGACCATAAAGGTAAAAATGCACACGGATTTCCACAGTGCCACTATGTTCCCACAGAAGAGCCACAGAGCACACTAGGCTGCCAAGAAAAAACAAATAAAATTAAAAAAAAAAACCAGGGGAACAAATGTTTCCGGCTTTTCCTGCGTGACAAATAATACCAGCTTATGTAATAAAAGGTGAGCTTGTTGGACATGTAATAGATTTTTTTTTTCCTGTGTAGTATATTTATGAGAAATGACAGATTTGTTTGCAGAGTAAACAATTGAAAACAGAGGAGGGATGGTTTATGGCTGCGAGAGTCTGAGCCAAGTGGAAGCAGAGCAGCAAATATCTCCATCCCACACTGGCAGATTCCAGGAGAAGAAGACGAAATCTCAGGGCAGATGGGAGTTATAATCCCTCCAGGATGCAGACCTACTGTCTCTGCACTCCCACTCAGTCATGCTCAGTATGTCTCTAAATAGAGGCATACACCTGGCAGGCATCTTTACCAGGTGGCCGTACCTTGCCAGCGGGTGTGTTTCTGTGGAGGTGCTGGGGAAACCTCAAATCATTCATTCAGAATCAAACTAAAGCTCAAGGCGAAACCTTGGCTTTGTCCCTCCACTCCCAGTCGGCTCAGTGCACTGAAGGTCAACATTAAAGCTTCTATAATCCATGTATTTATAGCAATATTGGGTCAAATTACTACTTGTGTGTGAAACTGGTCACTTGTATTGATAAACCCGGAGGTAATTAGTGCCTGATTCTGCATTTCAACAGGGCACTTTTGCATCTTTCTTGCATCTACTTTTGGTGTTTCAAAACGTTCCCATGTTGTTTCAGTTGCACAGCTGTTAGTCTGGTTGTCACCGTAGGAGTCTGTCCACTACCTTCCCAGCACCACAGACAAAGTTAGCGACCAGCTGTGAAGATGCTAACTGCTGAAGCATTGTGCTGCAAAAGAAGCACATAATTAGTAGCTGGTGGTGACCAAAAACAGAACAAAATTAGAGACTGTAATTATGTCTGTCAGGTTGCCACGGAAACACCTCCATTTGACTGCTGATCTTTGTTTAAACTGGATGTGAGAATTATGGCTGTTAGTAATAACTTTATGATGTCACAGCCCAACATCACGTTCTCCAGAACCCGAGGACATCATAAAGCGACCTCATGTCTTAGCACGTAGAATCAGCAAATGTTCTTAGTTTTTATTAAAAACATAAAAGCTAAAATAAACATTCAACTACCATAACAGTAGCAAAGATTATGCTCTACTGTAAACAGACAACTGCTTGCTAAGAGATTAGATGTCAGCAATGTAGCCAAAAATCTGGTAAGTGTTTACTCGGAGTTGGAAAATGTTCTTGTGCAAATGCCCGCTTAAGTTCACTGACCTGGACATCCTGCAGGCTCGAGCCTCTGTGCTTGATTTCCTGTCCAAAAACATCACAAACAGGAAATGGGTCAAGTAGCTTGTGTTCAGTAGTTCTGCCAGGAATTATCCTGGGATAAGTTCAGGGTATTTCCAGAAATTCAAAGCGCATCAAATTAGTCACCATGACAATTTCACTATTGTTATTAGTGTGAAACTGAACCATGTACTGAATGTGAAAAGAAATGATCCACATCACTCTTACCCAACCTATTTTTAGCATAGACTTATATAGACATGATGATGAAGTAAAACCCATCACTACCTGTAAAATAAAATGTCTTCATAAAATTCACATGGAGCAAGATTATACCCCTGTCAGGACTCTTGCAGGAGAACCTCCTGAACCACAGTTATGTCCATTACATCAAGCATTTCCTCAAATTCAGTGTCACTCTCTCCGTGCAGAGTCCTCCCTTCTCCTACCGAATCACCAAAACACTCTGCAGAAGATCTTCAAGACTGCATGAAAGTAATTTGCCATCACATCTCTTCTTATATTCAAGCTCCAGCTTCTGTAACTCCTGCAGCTGCTGTGCCTCTTTATCCTCTGAGTCAGGACTCCCTCATGCCAGCTGAGCCTGGAGGGCCTCTTTATTCAACTTGATGATGTGGCTCATCTCTGGTATCAAGACTGGGGGTCTTGGGTTGCTGCCATGAGAAACATGCTCACAGCTTCTTTCAGCCACTGCTGCAAAGTGGTGTTTAATGCCTTCTGGTTAGAGGCACCAATAATGAGTCCATGCTGTTTTTTTTTTTTCGCGCTGTGCTCGGTGGAACTTGGCATCACCTTGTACTTCCTGTTGGCTCCAGGACGAGTGGGCTGTGTTGACCAGTCCCCTGCAAGGTTCTCTGAGGCCATGTGAAGAAGCTGATTTCATGCCCTTTGTCTAGAGGCTGTTTGTCTCAAATGTCCCCTGAGCACGGTGCATGCACAGACAATACTTCAAGGGCTATGGGGGTCAAGAATGTCAAACACAGTAAGATTGTATTTCCTGGAGGGGCACAAGTCTGTGCCTAAAGCTGTTAATGCAGCAAGACAGATATTACAAAATTGTTTCATTCAAATTAGAGCTGCCAATAACAATTGGAGTCATTTTCAATTAGTCTACTGATTGTTTTCTCAATTTATCCGTTAGTCATTTAGTCAGAAAATCAAAAATATCCAATACAAGTTCTCAAATTTTGTGATAACGTCCAAAAATATCCATCCAAATAGTCCAAAACCCAACAATTTTTCATCTACTGTATGACAGAAGGCAAAAAAAGACAACTCAGCTGAAACAATAATTGTTGATTAGGTTTTTTCTTTCCTCTAACTGTTGCAACTCCAATGATGACAGGATTTAATTGCACAACATAAGCCCACTTGACGAAATTAACAATGAGAACAACTGCTGACAACTGAGTTTTAATGATTTTTCTGATTTGAGTTTTTTTTTTTGTAATTGAGGTATTTCTCTGCCAGATGTCTCACGACAAACTGTAAAAAACATGTATTTGCATGCATTCATGTGTCTTTATATTCTCATTCTTTTGTATGTGTGTATGTATTGTCTGTGTGCATGTGGTTGTGGGGTCTTGTATATTTGTGTTTTATTGTGCTGTCATCTGTGGATGTGTGTTTTTGTGTGTGTGTCTATATGTGTGTGTGTTTTGTGTAGGAATGCGTCCTCTGCATTATGCTGCATGGCAGGGGAAGACTGAACCAATGAAAATGCTGCTAAAGGCTGGCTCGTCAGTCAACGGACAGTCAGATGAAGGACAGATCCCTCTCCACCTGTCAGCTCAGCATGGACACTACGATGGGGTAAATCTGTGTGTGTGTTTGTAAGTGTGTGTACTGTGGGTGTTTTACTGTGTAAGAGCCCATGTGTGTGATGTTGTGAGGTGTGCGTATCTGTTATGTGGGTCTTATGATGCATGGATGATATGTGGTTGTTAAGAGCTTAGAAAATTCAGATGCATCAATAAGATTTGTGTCCATGTGTCTTACAGTCGGAGATGCTGCTGCAACACCAGTCCAACCCGTGCATTTCAGACTCAGCTGGGAAAACTCCACTGGACCTTGCTTGTGAATTTGGACGTGTCGCCGTGAGTAATTGTGCAACCATGAACAACAAGCCTAGCTGAGATAATATCAAAGATTATATTTCCTCTAATGAAACCTTAAAACAGCCTTTGGTCTAAAATTTAAAAAATGATTATGGTCAGTGACAGTACTTTAATGAAGCTAATACATTATGATCCTAAGGTATCTCAGGTTATTGTTAGTCTGAGAAGAGGATGCAAACTTTCTGCAGCCATTCAGTCCCCAGAGAAACTAAATCATACACTTTTAAAGGTTATACACAAAGGCAGAAGCACACAGACAACTTTGTTTACCCAGTTTGCTGTAGACGTCTGGAATTTATTAATGTAATTGACTCCATGATGTACATAAATGTATAAGCAATGATGTGTCTCTGTGTGTGTTTAGGTGGTCCAGCTCCTGCTGAGCAGTAACATGTGTGCAGCCATGTTGGAACCGAAACCCTCCGACCCCAACGGAGTGTCACCTCTGCATCTCGCTGCCAAGAACGGACACATAGATGTCATACGGTCTGAACACCCTTCCTCCTTTTACTCTGCCTCTCTCAGTATTTGTCTTCATATCTACTTCATCTACCTGTCACTGTCAGTCCTGCTGTCAGTCCACCTGTGTGATTGATGTAATTTAACCTCAATGGATCATTTATTTCAGCCTGGTATATTTTACATTAATGCGCCTCTTGAGGCTGTATGGGTCAGGTGAACTTTGTACTCTCCACCTTCACTGAAGAAATTTGGGGAAATGAGTTGCACATACAGCAACAATAAATCACTCTAAATACTTAACATTTGGCAGCAGAGCAGTGAGCACAGCAGCACCAACAGTTGTCTGAAGTATCCATCTTTAAGGTTGGTTCTGTTGACAACCTCTTCCTCAATCCTTTGTGTCCGCTACAATATTTACCACCAGTCATCAAACTGAAATAACTTCTCAAGGCCTATTTATACTCCCATGGGCAGCGATCACGTAGATGTTATTGCGGCTGTCCTGCGCGCATTTTACCTTTATACTCAAGCACAACCTATGTGTGCCATTTTGAAAATGTCGGTGCAGTTTCCCTCCAAGTCGGGGGTGTTGCTACGGCTGGTATTGGCCCAGACACCAAACGGGGGAGTTTCTTCTGCATTTATAGGCCAATTCACACCAAGCCGGAGAAAGCTAAGTCTGTCATTACAGCATGTGACTACAAATGGACCAATCAGGAGAGATGATGTCTGCGACATCTTTCGCACGGCTACAATTTTTGACGTGTGCGCAGCAAGTGTTGCAAAGGGGCAGCGCGGTCCAATGCATCGGTCATGTGATGCAACGTGGCACTGTTTTGCACGGGAGTATAAAGTGGCCTTCATCATCCTCTGAAGGGGCCACAGGGCAAATAAAACATTGCATTTAGCTTGTTTTTACATTAACTAACAGAATACTTTTGTAGTACCACCTACGTAGATGGAGATTTTATGTCAGCACAGCCAGTCAGATCTTTGATAAAGCAGTAACAGTCAGTGGTCTATCAACAGCAGAGCAGACAGTGGCACTCTGCTTCACAACAGCCACAGACTCTGAGCAAAGACGCACATTAAGTTGTTTGGTCCACTTCTTATCAGTCTTACACATAAGCAAATGCATTGCACTGCACCTTATCTTGAATGACCAACCAAACAACCGTGTATTGGGGTAATGGGAACTCCTAATAGCTAATTAGCTGCTCAGCTGCAGCCCATTATAAGATGTCACTTAGGTCTGGTTAGATACCGGTGTGGTCCTTACTTACGTGACTTGTAGCTACAGCACAAGTTTGTTGACTTTGTTTCCCGCTCGCTCTGCTGCACACTGACACTGTGGCAGGCTGCCAGCCCTCCAGCCTGCTGAGTCAAAGAGGAGCAATGCTAAAAAAATAATTTCTGACTACAAAAATGGATGACTAAATAAAATTTCTGTTGGGCTCCAAGGCCACAATTATGATCGCAACATCTGTCAAGACTGAAAGTGCGTATAGGTCCTTTTAAAATCCCATTTACAGAGACACTTTAATAGATTTGCATTCATGTAGATGGTTTTCACTTTGGTGAAATGATGTAATGAAAGACGCTGTATAAGTAAAGGTCAGTTTCATTATTACCTTGTGCTGCAGGTTGCTGATTCAAGCGGGCATAGATATCAACAGACAGTCCGAGTCAGGCACAGCGCTACATCAGGCTGCCCTCTGTGGGAAGACAGAGGTAGTACGTCTGCTGCTGGACGTAAGTCTATCTGTCTGTCTGTTAATGTGTTTACATAAGCAGCTGTTGTTCAGGCTGCCGCCCTCTCCTCAGCTGAGCAAGCTTACACCTCAGCATTTGTCATTCATCCCACTGAGCTGTGTGAGGAAACCTGTGGGAAATGTTAGCTTGTTACATAAGACCGGCTAGCCGTCTGTCTGTCATGCAACATTCAAACCTGCTCTTTTGGTTTTTTTTTTATCCCTTTTGTCACCTTCAGATGAATAAGCATGCTAATGTTTAACCTTGCTTTTGAACAGCAACTGCTTTCAGCGTTCTCTCTCATCCTAATGTATTTCACTTTTGATGTGACTGCTGAGGCAGCACACACACAACAAATGTTAGCAGGTGCACACAGCCGCGTCCCTGTGAGACAATCCGTGAGACACAATTTGACATTGTAGGTTTAATCACTGTTCTCCCCGGCTCCCATACAGAGTGGCATCAGTGCCGGAGTGAGAAACACTCTGAGTCAAACTGCCCTGGACATCGTTAACCAGTTCACCACCACACAGGCCAGCAGAGAGATCAAACAGTTACTGAGAGGTGAGGCCGTCAGTGCATCTCCCACCACAGTCTCAGTTATTAAAAGCAGGATATGTGCAATGTAGTCATGTGTTCACTTTGATAAGATGACTGTATAATTAACAATTGACCCTTTTAACCTTTATCTTAACAAATGTCAATTGTTCCTTGTTACTGTATCCTGTTTATTTCTAAACTGCATGGATTACAATCATACATTTTTCAGAATGATGTAATTGCTTTGTGCATAAATTGAACCAAATGACCCACTGAGTAGCGTTCATGTGCTTCAGAAAATAATGGATGGTGTATTTTTCTTGTATTGATCCAACCAGCACTAATATTACGCTCAATACCAGGCTCAGTGTTTGTACTACTGTATTATTCCAGTATGGATTGGCTGTCCCCTGCTATCTTCCTCTCTATTATCTTGTCTGTACTGTCTGTACTGTTGTCTTGTAGATGCCTCAGCTGCAATGCAAGTTCGAGCGCTGAAAGATTACTGCAACAACTACGACCTGACCAGCCTCAACATCAAAGCTGGAGACATTATCACGGTACAATCATCAAAGTGTGATCTGAAAATAAAAGAAGACATGTTCTACTGAACTGCCTTCAATACAAATAGTCAGTGTGGGGAATTAGACTCTTTATAGTTATACACTCACAGTCAATGAAAACGCAACGCTTGCAATTTTGTGATAATTTTTTACCCCCAAAGTTTTCTGCTGTATTATGATTTTGATTAAACTGAGGTGACCCACACACTTTGCCTGGAAGCTCAAATGAGCACTATTCATGCCTCAATGATTTGGGGCTGAGGAAAAATAGAAAATCACAACACTTTTCAGAATAACTATTGAGTTGAGAAATTAGGATTGGCTTTGTGTTCACAAATGATGTCTATAAAAAGGGCCAACTGAAACACAGTGTATATTGTACCACAGAAGAACCACATGTGTAAAAACTACTTTTCCTGGAGGCACAGAACATTGATGTCCTGCCTTGGTCTGCATATCCTCTGGATCTTAACCCCATTGGACATGCCTGGCATATCCTGAAGAGCTAGATCACAGCAAGTCTTCCAGGATCATTGAATCTGGATCAGCTGATCCAGGCAGTGCAGGGAGAGTGGGAAAATTTCCCACAGTATCATCTTCGTCGACTTGTGGCCAGTATGAGGCAGAGCTGTACTGTCTGCATCAGTGCAGCTGGTGGACACACCCAGTACTTAGTTTATAATGATCATTGTAGGAGCCTAAATACTATATTGGTTGTATAAATATTGTGATAATAATTTAAGTTTTTATGTTAAAAGGTGTTTTATGATAATTATTAGAAAAAGGAGCTATTAACATTATTTAGATTAAAATGTTGACAGTTCATATTAAGAAGTTACTAGTTAATTCATTTCACTTCAGAGTGTGTTTGGATGATTTAAAAGGTTTAACAATTTAATATTTAATAGCCTTTAATGCACAAGGAGGTGTGTGGGGTGGTTACCTGAGTGGGCTTTCGG
This sequence comes from Pseudochromis fuscus, assembly GCA_900323345.1. Lineage (NCBI taxonomy): Eukaryota > Metazoa > Chordata > Actinopteri > Pseudochromidae > Pseudochromis > Pseudochromis fuscus. The sequence goes on along the minus strand of OOFC01033726.1, from coordinate 960 downwards.
TCAGACATCATGGAGTGGAGCTTTCCTCTCTCACCCTTTTTTGTTTTTTTTGCACTGGATTGTTGTTGTATCATTACTTTTGAAGTAAACAGCAGAAAAGTAAAAGATCGGGTGGAGTTTTTTGACGTGGATGTGGAGAGATTAGAGCATCAAGCTCATGGCTTCATTAACTAGGAACCTACAATCATGTACAGTGGTTGTGTGTTTCTTAGCATATTTTGTGATGCATTTTCATTGACTGTGGTGTTACACAAACATCCTCTTCTAACTGTTAACTACATAACTTAGATAGTAGGTATAAGACTTGACTACATAGTGTAGGTTAGCTTAGTTTGACATTTAGGGCATATTGTTACCTGCATACTAACTCTGAGACTCTGTTTACAAATACATTAATAAAAGAAATCGCCAGTTAGCTTTAATGTATCATTTGACATTTTAAAACCTTGATTTGTAGCAGTTCAAGCTTGTAATGCTACAGTGTGTCCTATTTGACTGGATGGCTCTGTGTGTTTGTTCACTATAAACTTTGCAAGGTTTTTACCCACAATTTTTTTATATATGGATTTGATGTTTCACTTGCATCGCTACTGTTGTAAACAGGTGGTGATCATTGTGTGTGTGCAGGTTTTAGAGCAGCACTCTGACGGCCGATGGAAAGGCTGTATTCATGACAACCGCACAGGAAACGACCGTGTGGGCTACTTCCCCTCCAACATGGTAGAAGTCATCAAGAGGGCAGGTGACCACCCACATCACAGCTGTGTGTGTGTGTGTGTGTGTGTGTGTGTGTGTGTGTGTGTGTGTGTGTGTGTGTGTGTGTGTGTGTGTGGGTGGGTGTGTGTGTGTGTGTGTGTGTGTGTGTGTGTGTGTGTGTGTGTGTGTGTGTGTGTGTGTGTGTGTGTGTGCGTGTGTGTGTGTGTGTGTCTGTGTGTGTGTCTGTGTGTATGGGTGGATGGC
>OOFC01033721.1:0-15981 GCA_900323345.1 Pseudochromis fuscus | reverse complement strand
TTTTTATAGTGGTTTGTGTCTCTTATTGTTTTCTATCTCTTTGTAGCTTCATTGTGTCTCTTTCAAGTTGTGTGTTTTTGTAGGGGTAGTTTTTCCTCCTTTTGTAGTTGTTTTGTGTCTGTTTGTAGTTGTGTGTGTCTCTTTGTAGTTGTTTTGTGTCTCTTATTATTTTCTATCTCTTTGTAGCTTCATTGTTTCTCTTCCAAGTTGTGTGTTTTTGTAGGGGTAGTTTTTCATCCTTTTGTCATTGTTTTGTGTCTATTTGTAGTTGTGTGGGTTTTGTAGTTGTTTTGTTTCTCTTTGTAGTTGTGTGTGTTTTGTAGTTGTTTTATGTCTCTTTGTGGTTGTGTGTGTTTTTTGTAGTTGTTTTGTGTCTCTTTGTGGTTGTGTGTGTTTTTTGTAGTTGTTTTGTGTCTCTTTGTGGTTGTGTGTGTTTTTTGTAGTTGTTTTATGTCTATTTGTAGTTGTGTGTGTTTTGTAGTTGTTTTGTTTCTCTTTGTAGTTGTGTGTGTTTTGTAGTTGTTTTGTTTCTCTTTGTAGTTGTGTATGTTTTGTAGTTGTTTTATGTCTCTTTGTGGTTGTGTGTGTGTTGTAGTTGTTTTGTTTCTCTTTGTAGTTGTGTGTGTTTTGTAGTTGTTTTGTTTCTCTTTGTAGTTCTGTGTGTTTTGTAGTTGTTTTGTTTCTCTTTGTAGTTGTGTGTGTTTTGTAGTTGTTTTATGTCTATTTGTAGTTGTGTGTGTTTTGTAGTTGTTTTGTGTCTCTTTGTGGTTGTGTGTGTTTTTTGTAGTTGTTTTTTGTCTCTTTGTAGTTGTGTGTGTTTTGTAGTTGTTTTATGTCTCTTTGTGGTTGTGTGTGTGTTGTAGTTGTTTTGTTTCTCTTTGTAGTTCTGTGTGTTTTGTAGTTGTTTTGTTTCTCTTTGTAGTTGTGTGTGTTTTGTAGTTGTTTTGTGTCTCTTTGTAGTTGTGTGTGTTTTGTAGTGATTCTACAGAAATGACTGGGGGGGTCTGGTCACACTAAATAGTCATTGAAAGAGCATCAGCTCATTTTGAACCAGACTTGACAAACCTTATTTGAACGCACAAAGCTTTTAAAGTACATAACCGACGGGTTACTCAGTAATTAAAACGACTGGTCGCTGCAGCTGTAAATAAAGTGTTTTTAACAAACAACTCCAGAAATCTGCAGCAAAAGAAAAATATATGAAAGTGCTCCGTGATGTATGAGAAACAAACAAGTCTAGACAGAGATGCTGTGAAATTGCATTTAGGCAGAGCAACAAATGAAAGCATGGTTACGGCTGCTATTCACGTGGATACACATTAGCGGTCTGAACGTGAGCGCTAATGGAATAAAAATGCTAAAGGTAGTGATCCTGGTGCTGCTGATGGATGTTGAATCTGCTGCTTTGAGACAATCGTACGTGTTTAATATCAACAAAAGGAAAAGGCTGCGTCTGAAGGTTGAATGTGAGCACACACCGTCCAGGCTTTCAAACAGTAGAGTGGATGTTTGAGCAAGAGGTGATGAATGGCAATCATTCATCATTTAGAAATATGTAGGGATGTTTCAGGGGAGGACAATGTAATGAAATGTAAATATAAATGTTATTTTACTAATGTGATGGATAAAAATCTGCAGAAGACATTGAAAGTGTGCACAGCCTCACTGATGTTGATGTAATCTGTCAAAACAATCTGTCTTGTTAACAACATGCTTGTAGCAAAGCTAGCAGACTAGCTAGAAGAGCTAAAATGAACCAGATGGTCGAAAACACATAGAATAACATCTGTGTAGTTTTTTAAATTCATAATTTTTATTTTTTCTGTTCTTTCTTATCTTATCTTAATTTTATTCCCCATTTAACACAGTTGTTTTTCATAGGACTTAAGTTTAGATTGCTCATAAATTAAACATTTTTAATACTTTGATGTGTGTAAGACAAAATAAAACATTTAGTTTTTAATAGCTTACAAAAAGCTCTACATTTTGTCTCTTTTAAAGCTACAAAAACCAACATTTTAGAAGCATATGAGTGAGTACATTGCAAATGTGTGAATATATTACAAAACATTCATTAAAATCAATCGTCATCTGCTAAAAACTAAAGATTATTGTACAATATTTGGTGGTAGAATGAAAAAAGTAAATGTTTCCTTAAAGTTTTTTAATCTTTTGTGTAGTATTCAAAGTATTAGAAGAATAATGTGTGTGGAGCTGGCGTGGATCCTGGTGTTTGCTCGGTCTGTCCCTGTGATTTATGACCTCTGCTCTGCTCAGCACGCCCTCCTTACCTCTCATGGCCTGTGTTTGTGTGTTTTCTCTGTCACACCTTGACTCTGGGTTGGGTTGGGAGAGAGGAAACATGAGGACAGTGGCTGTGATGTTACTTCTGTGGAAACTCTGTGGAGATGTTTTTGAGTTTCAGTGCAGTTAGTTTAATAAAAATCTTCTGCATAATAATCCCACAGCCTCAGAGCATTCGAGCTGCTAGTTAGAGGAGGCAACAGCTCATGAAAATATTTAGCTTGGACAATCGTGGCCCCATTTATTGGTTTTTTATTAGTCTTGTGATTTGGGACAAGCTTTCCTAATAAGCTCTGCACTGGTTTGGATCCTATTAAACCACATTGTGATTTTTCCTGGTGCCCATATTTTAATTCAGGTCATATATAGGGTCCATTCTCCACCATCAAATACCACGAAGTCATCCGAGTGAGATTAAACGTGAAGAAATGCATGTAGGTCATATCGTGCACACTCGTTATCCTACTGAGTCTGTTAAACTTACACACTAAAAAATGCTTTGTTGTTTTAACCCAGAACTGAGTAAAAACTGGACTACACACATGCTGCGTTAATTTAACCAACAAAATGGACATTGTGTGTTTGTTTTTTTACCAAACATTTTATTGTTTTTATCAGATATTTTATTTTTACCCAATAGGCATTTTGTGGTTTTTACACTTTTTATTAACCAATCATTTTGTGTTTTTTTTTTTACCAAACAATTTTTTAACCAAACGTTTTGTTTTTTTAACCAACATTTTATTGTTTTTCTCCAACACTTTTTGTTTTTACCAAACATTTTGTCGCTTTTTTTACTAAACATTTTGTGTTTTTAAACAACATTTCATTGTTTTTTCCAACACTTTTTGTTTTTACCAAACATTTTGTCGCTTTTTTTACTAAACATTTTGTGTTTTTAAACAACATTTCATTGTTTTTTCCAACACTTTTTGTTTTTACCAAACATTTTGTGTTTTTACCAAACATTTTGTCATTTTTTTTTAACCAAACATTTACTTGTTTTTACCAAACATTTTGTGTTTTTTTAACCAACATTTTATTGTTTTTCTCCAACACTTTTTGTTTTTTTTAACCAAACATTTACTTGTTTTTACCAAACATTTTGTGTTTTTTTTTAACCAACATTTTATTGTTTTTCTCCAACACTTTTTGTTTTTTTTAACCAAACATTTTGTTTTTTAACCAAACATTTATTTGTTTTTACCAAACATTTTTAATCCAACATTTTTTTTCCCCAAAGCACAGTTAAAACAGCCCATTTCATTGGGTTAAATGAACCCAGTCTGTAGTTATTCCAGTAGTTACTGGTCCTGGCTTAAACCAACGCAGCATATTTCAGTGTGTGAGCTTGCAGGGCAGGTGGTGGTCTGTGCTGCTGCGTCTCAGTAATGTGGAATGTCATCTGCTGCCCTGCAGGCTTGGCCTCTCGTCAGCGCTCTTGTCACGACCGGTGCTTCTTGGCTCAGAATGTTGACCGTCTGCATTCACGTGCACGCCTCAGATAAACGCCTCAGATGTCGCATTAGGGCCGAGCAGCTGGACTCAGACAAGGGAAAATATACTGACTAACTATAGGAAACAGGAAGAAAAAAAACCTGTGATGCTCAAGGCTGCATGTTGTGCAGCATCAGGGGTTGGAGAGTTGGTGGGTGGCAGGACCGGGCTTCACTCCCACATTCCACTTTTACGTCAGAGATGACCCACTAAACTCCTCTGGGGGGATTAAAGAAAATTATGTCAATATCATTAAAGTTCCCTCCTATGCTGATGACGTTTTGTTCTTCTGATTGTTTTTACCTCGTCTCTAAAACACTTCCCTTACCTTCTAAGTTTTCTTTTCCAAAGTCTTAATGACATATCTCTGTGCAAAAGTTAGGGAAAGACAAACTTTTAAGCTTGTTGTAAAAATGAGCTGAAAATAATATGGGTTCATTATTATAGTTGGTCATTATTTCTCTTCCTTTAGCAAAACAGGAGGATGTGGGTCAGTCTCGGTCACGTTGAAAAGATTTCTTCACTTTTATCAACACTTTTCTTTTCCCCTCCCCAAATGGATGTCACAATTTAAATGATGAGAGTCCTGAGCAGGAAGTAGGTCACTGTTACAGCATTATATAAACGTTGGGTAACACGATAGCCCAAACCCCGTTTGCTCTCACGTGCCTGTTAAACTCACAAACTGCAAGCGTGGCTGGAAGTTTGTCGCCCTGCAATGGTAACCTGCAGCCAGTGCAGCCGGAGTTTGCCTGGAAACAGATGACTGTGTGTGTGTGTGTGTGTGTGTATGTGTGTGCTGGTTTGCCATGAGACTAAACACAAATAAGAAGAAAGGGGGGAAATTGGCAGTCGTGCTCTTAAAAATGTTTGTGGGTCAGCTTTTAAACCGGCGTATGTCCTCCACAGATGAATGTTGGTGTCTGTATTGTAAATGATTTCCAGCCACTGCAGTGTGTGAGTCAACCTGATTGTTTGCACACAAACGTTGGCCTTTTTTCAACAGAAATGTCCCTGGATATTGATGGATTTTGCAAAAATGGGCCAAAAATGTAGTTTCAAAATTTTAAAAAAGCAAGTTTTATAGTTTTGAGTTAACATTGACCTCAGAAATGAACAACATACAGTGTTGACATTTTTATTATGATAATAGCAAAAGCATTCAAATCAGTTTTGATGTTGGGTTTAGAGGACCTAAAATTTTAATCATTTCAATCTTAAAAACTTTTTAATATTGAAGATGAGAAATGTTGTGAAATTGAACCATGACTACTTTGATATACTTCATTTAAATGCATTATTTAGAATGAATGCACACCTCTAGACATCCAATTTAACAATTATCATAAGCATAGTTATTTATTTTTATATATGTATTTATTTAACTTTCCATAAAGTATTTCAGTTAATAAATCTTGCTGCTGAACTAGTTACCAGTTTATAAAGTCCACTCCTCTCTTCCTCTCACTTTATGTGGAAAAAAAAACATAATGTGAAGTTTGTCACCAGCAACACCTCAATTATTAAGACCTTTTATGAATAATAAATGAGATATGAACAGTGTAGGGTTAGTGACACCGAGCAGTGATTTTCCAGATTGTAATGAACTGAAACTCCTCCTCCTCCTCGAAGCATATGTGTTAATCTACATTAGCCATCAGGTGCCAGAAAACCTTTAAACATGTAAACCATCGAATGTATAGACTGTATCTAGAAATGGACAAAGCTAACATGACATCACCCGGAGATTTGTGGACTCTGATTTTAAAAACAGAAGTTTAGTTTTTCACCGTGTTGGTTGTTTGGAGCCAGAAGTGACCATATTTGGATATGAAGGGAGGAGTGAGGAGGTGGGTCTGACCTTTAAACCCAAGGACACTTCCCAATATGTGTGTCAGGATTTTTCTAAGGACTGTCTAGCTGGAACTTTATACAAAATACACTGACATATACAACAGAGACCAAGTTTAAGTTTCAAAATAAAGTTTTTACTTGTGCAAAGAGAGCAACACAGTCAAATCTGCTCTGAGGGGAAACACTACAGAAACGTATTTAACCCCAACAGAGCTTACAGTACAAGCGTCATGATTACGTGGGCAGACAGTGGTCTATGACCAATTAATAAGTGAATAATACTGTTGCTATGTGTAACTTAACCTTTATATGAACTTAATTCTTCTCCTCAGAGGGAGTGAATCTGGATAGGTGTCAAACCATCCTTTGAAGTGATAACAGGACACTAGGTGCTTCCTGTTGACCATGAAGGAACAGAAACTCCCTAATTGGGGTGCAGCTTCATAATGCTGAAATATGAAAAAAATACATTTACAGGAATAAGCACTATCAGTATGTGCAGTAAGAAAAGCTAGAACAGAACAGAACAAATTTATGATAACATGTTTGTACATATATGCGCAAATACATTTTAACAGTGTGACACTGGAGTTTAGCTCTGCTCTCATATGAGACCAGAGCTGTCAATCTAACTAACCACACCCCTAACAACCAGTTGTACGCCAGTTGGATTGTGCTAGAAGAAGAGTTGACTGAGCTAATGACACTCGCTTCGTCCCTTTCCATAAACATACAGTCTGTGCTTCTGCAGAAAGATGGCGGCCTTTAAAGAGGACCTCCTCTGTATGTAGCTTTAACAGGCTCCTTCTAAAGGCAATAAAAATAACAGCTCGGTTTTCAGGTAATTAAATATTTTAATGTATGAAAAAATAGCTACCAATTATATATTCCAACTCTTCCAAGGGATTTTTGATGAGCTGGAGTTTTCCAGCGAATGATTTTGCTGCATTTGTACTCGTCTGAAATAAGACCCACTCTTTTTAAATCAATGTAATTGGCGGGGCGGGGGTCATTCATTCATTCTTTCATTCAGTCATTCATTCATTCACAGTAGCAGACACAGCTTCTGGCAATCCAGCGCCTTTGTAGAGCTCAAGGCTAATGCATTCACTCACAGCTCCACTCATCCCCGTGATGGTTGTTTTCATGTATCAGCTGCTGCTGCAGAGGAAGAAGGGCCAAGCCAGGCAGGCTCCTCGCTGCCAGCTGTCGAGCTGCCAAGGAAACGAAAGGGAGATGTGGAGGAGAGGTCAGACATCAGCGTACAGTAAGAGAAACGTTATGATGTTTCTGAAGAAAAGCTCATTTCTCTGTGTTTTACTCTCTGATGTGATACTGTACGATGCATTCATCTGCTCATGAGAAACTAAACGACACTCGATCTCACAGGCAGAGCCTCAGCTTCCAGATGGATGACGACCTCAGCAGGTGAGAGGAGGTTTTAGTCTCTTACTGTCTTTAGGGAGAACTCTGCCAATTGATTTGATTTTTTGGAACCTTTTGTTTTCAGATCCGAGGGGGATGATCAGCAAGTCAAAATGAAATGCTTCAGGTGACTCTATTTTTATATCAAATTACCATCTGTGTCTTGGAAACCTTGTTGGCTTTGATTGGTCTAATTTAGTGGCTGTTTTAAACCATCGTGACTTCTGCAATCCTAAAACATCTTCATCTCAGGTGATAATTTTCCTCTGAAATAGATACAGCAGGTAGAAATTTAAATGTGAATTTAAACCGTGGCTCGGGGGGGCAAAGTGGGTCGTCTACAAATCATAAGGTCAGTGGTTCAATCTCCGGCTCCTCCTGTTCATGTGTCGGAGTGTCCTTGAGCAAGATACTGAACACTAAGTTGCTCCCATATGCTGTGTATAGAAATGGACGAAGAAAGTGGGTCTCAAAATAAGGTCAATGTAAAGTGTAAAAAAAAAGTGCAATACTCCTGATGGCCACTGGAGGCCAAAAAACTCCAGTTGACTTCAGTTTTCCATCATGAAATCAGTCGATACATTTTTGTCATTCAATCATCATCTCAATCAATTCACCATTAGGTTGATATTAGGGACATGGTTAGGTTGATGAACTGGCGCTGGAGTTAGAGGTCAAGGGTCAGACCCGCCTCCTCACTCCTCCCTTCATATCCAAATATGGTCACTTCTGGTTCCAAACAACCAACATGGACACGGCAAATACCAAACTCTTGGATTCAAACCAACACCATGACTATGTCCATCTCTTATTTACAGTGTAAGGTAATTAAATGTGATAATTTTTAATACTTTTCTGACTGTGGGACCTTTTTCTTTTATGTGTTGCATTAAGAGCTTTTACTTTGAAATCACGGCTGCAAAGTCAGGTAAACAGACAGTTAGTAAACAGTGCTACACGTGTATAACAGCCTAACCAGCGTAGGGCTTGGCAGTTAGATGCTATTTACCCCCCTATATTGAAAATACAAATTTTACCAGTCCACAAACCAACTGGTGACATCATACTTTCTTCATCCATTTCTGTACACAGTCCATGGTGGCTGCTGATGGTAACTAGCACCTTGCATGAAAGCTCTGTAGCCACTGCTGTGTGAGTGAGAAAAAGAGCGATATAAATCCACTCCTTTTACCATTTTACCATTTTTAACTTCAAGTCGTGCAGCACAGACTGTCTCATGGATGAATGTACCTACAGGGAGCCTCACCGCCAGATTGAAAAGCGGCGGAGGGACAAAATGAACAACCTCATTGATGAGCTGTCTGCGATGATCCCCGCCTGTCAGCCCATGGCTCGAAAACTCGACAAACTCACTGTGCTGCGGAAAGCTGTGCAACACCTGAAAGCTCTCAAAGGTAACTCTGCAGCCAGCTGCTAATTTAAAATGTCAGTGCGGTCGATTTGGTTCAGTCTGAAAGTTCAGTCTGTGTCCTCAGCCGGGACGGGCAGCGCCTTCACCGCCACCTCCTGCAAGCCTTCCATCCTGCCTCACGAAGACCTCAGGCACCTTCTGCTCAGGGTAGGTGGTCACTTACAAACCTACAGTCCAGTTTGATGGTTAGTTCATCTGTCTGTTTACTAATGCGTCTGTTTCTCCACCCGTCAGGCTGCTGATGGTTTCCTGTTAGTTGTTAGTTGTGATCGGGCGAAAATCCTCTTCATCTCCGAGTCCGTCTCCAAGATCCTCAACTTCAGCCGGGTTTGTTGCACTTTGTATTTTTCTCAATTCAGTTTTACCAAAAGTGTTAACAATTCAAATTCAATAAAAAGTAATCAGATCATACAAAGGGTAAGTAATTAACAAAATAGTTAAAATTAAGTGTAAAGGAAAAGCATTTTAATGTGAACCCCTCAGCAGTAAAAAGACCCACTGTCCCCAGAAATCGACTAAAATCCACAATATGTATTTTGATTTGCTTGCATATAAAATCCACTAATCAATGAAGCTGTGAAAGTTGAACTGCGATATAGCGAGGGATTACTGTACATCTTTTTCTTTAACAAAATAAAACAAACCTGTTATTAGTTTGTATTATTTTTCAGCTCAAGTTAAAGAAAACACAAGTAGCATACCAGCCTCTCTAGCGAGTTAGCTAGTTGAAGCTAACTTTGATTATAAACCTGCGCTAGTTAGCACATATGATGTTAACCATCCATACTGTGCAAAGCGAAAACATTTTAGCTCTCCTGTAGCTTTTCTCATAATACTAAATATACAGGACTAAAAACTTTCACAGAGCATTAGCTAGCTAACTTGCTAGACTAATAACATTGCCTCCTCTTGTTATTGTGGCTTGGTAAAGAATGTTAGCCCCAGTTAGCAGGTGCTAACCAGCTGAAAAGCCTGATATTCAATCTGTTTAGCTGTCGTCAGTTAAACCAGCAGTACTCCTGCATTTGTGAAATGACACAGAAAGTTACTGTGAGCTAATATTCTGTAAACGTTAGGAGCTGAGGAGCCAGATATTTCCCTCAAGAGTCGGTGGAGACCAAAGTCGATGAAAAAGAAGACTTGACTTGGTAGAAAGTGAATAATTATGTGGCTCCATATTTGTTGGACCTGTAACTTAGCAACTGTCGGTTTTTAATAAATAAATACTAAATGGAACATAGACACATGCAGAGGTTGACAGCTGTCATACTGAGAGCCCATAATAAAACATTTAGGAATATTTCACCATTTATGAAAAAGTTATGAGAGTTTTTGTACGACGGTCTTAATGTCACTGCTGTGTGGCCATGATGCAGTCTAACTCATTATGTGTAGCTTCCACATGTATGTGATGTCAGAGTGTTTCAACCAATCAGAAAAACCCTCCCAATTTTCTGATTGGTTGAAATGCTCTGACATCATGTGGGCTCATTTATAATGGCAGCCTTCATGAAATCATCCATGATGGGAGACTTTCAGAGATGAACATCTTAGTCGTATGAACTCTTTCCTATAAATCATTAGTTTATGTCAGAATCTATCGTCCAAACTGTATTTTGATTGTGGGATTTCTGTTTGTTTCAGTGACACATTAGGAGGTCAGGGAGAGTTAATAACAATATTTGTAGACACACAGCTCTCCTCTGGCTGGACTAAACTACATTTACATAAACTGTGGACTCTGCAGTACATTTTAATTATGAATGTCATTTCTGCAGCCTCTCAGCTTGTCTATGTCTATGTTGTTTTTAAAGTCAGTTGAAATTGCTTGGTAGCCAGCATAGCTACACCTGCTCCACTTGTATTATTTTCCAACTTTGAGTTCCTGAGGGCCAGGAGAGGACCGGGGATTATGAGGGATACCCGGGAAATCTGACTCCTTGTCTGTGAGGCAGCATGTGTCATACAGAGGCTTACCACTAAACCATGACTGGATACTGGCTGCAGCAACTGGTTGTATTCAGAGTCCTCACATACAATCCAGATAGATTTACTTTAGGCAGAGCTGGTGCACCGAGTGCGATGTATCCGTGGGTTTTAAATGAGGTGAGCGATGCACAGTAATGCAAAACAACCCCATTGTATTCACAGCTGGAGCTGACTGGGCAGAGCTTGTTCGATTTCATCCACCCCAAAGACATCAACAAGGTGAAGGAGCAGCTGTCGTCTTCGGAGATGTACCCACGCCAGCGCCTCATTGATGCAGCAAGTAAGTCTGTTGGCAAAAAAACAAACAAACAAAGAGACAGATGATGAACACGAGAGCTATATGACATTCAATTCAAATAAACAGTATAATAAAAAACTGTGGTTTGTGTGTGTGTGTGTGTGTGCAGCTGGGGTTCAGGTCCAGGTTGAAGCCCCCGTCAGGGCGTCGCATCTGTCCACCGGAGCTCGGCGAGCCTTCTTCTGTCGCATGAAGCACAGCCGAGTGGCGGGGAAGCACGATGACAAATACTCATTACCCAGTACTTCCAAAAAGAAAGGTGGGTTCAGACCAGAGACGGTTTGTAGAAGTGGACAAAGCAAGTGTTTGTGGACTCACATTGTGAAGCCAAGAGTTTGGTGTTTGAACATTGAGGTGACCATAGGCTGGAAGGACTGAGGAGGCGGGTCTGACCCTTGAATCCAAGGACACTTCCCAGTGTGTATGAGACTCTCATTGGACACCAGGCTTAATGATCAAACTAACCACGCCCCTAAGTCTTCCTCTTTTTGAAGCCTGTTATCTACTGAGTGATAAATGATTTTCAGATGAATCACCAGATCACTGAGAAGAAGACTTGACTTTATCTAATGACATCAGAATGACCTGTGGAAAAAATGCATTGACTGAATATTTCAGGATTGAAAATGAGGATTTAATTGAAGTAAATTGGTCTAGTGGCCGTTTTTACACTTCTGCATTGGCCTCATTTTTGAGCCCCGCCTGCTTTGTCCATTTCTAGATACAGTCTGTGGTTCATATTAACCAGAGCTACCCAGTGATCTACTGGTGAAGTATCAGGTGCTGCACATGTGACTAGTCAGCTGATAGTGTGAATGAAACAGCTGATCAGCTAATACACATTCACATGACCACCTGTCTCACTCAGCAGGTGGGATGAGGGAACAGTGTTTTATTATTATCTGATACTGTAGTTAGAAAAGATCAAATTTAAGCAAATGTTTCCTAAAATGCTCATCTGTTATCTTCAAACCCATTTCGGTCTAATCTCATATCAGGGAGGCAAGGACACAATGGAGTCTTACTGAATACACATAGAGACACGTCAACGCCATCCATCTCAGATCCTCCACTCCCGATGGTGCTATTTCCAGATCGTTTTGTTTCTATTAGCTCGCTCCGGTGAGAGCACTCGAAGTGATTGAGCTGAGAGGAAGCAGTCTGAGCGTGATGTTTCTTGAAAAGACTGGAACACTTTGGCTTTTGTGTGTTTATACAATCACGTTCAGCCCTGGACCTGCAGGGCACTTTGAAGAGGAGGAGGAGGAGGAGGAGGAGGAGGATAGAGGATGTGTACTGAAAAGATTAATAAGATTTTTAAAAAGCGTTTCTAGGTAATGAGGTCAGTATTTAGGCAGCGGCTGGAAAACAAGCAAAAGCAGTGGAAATTTGATGCACTGCCCTGCCTCTCCTTGCACTGGTGAAGGGGGGAGGAGGATAAATAAATTACCTGATTAGGATCTTAGAGAGGTGAACAAAGGTGTGTGGCTGTGACCCCTTTTTCCTCTATTCACCTGTTGGTAAAAGTTTGAATTTAAGTAGACGAAACTAAATCTTTTTATCTCTGTAGCTGCTTTTAAATCACAGTCAGTACTCAGTAGTTTTCCCCATCCATGTTTCCCTTCACAGGCAGAAGCATCTTTTCACCAAAACCTCTCAGATAATCGATGATAGAAACATAATCGAGTACAATCTCCTGAAAGACAAACATACGCCCCCCACCCCCCCAAAAAATGTTTTGTCTTGTCTCGTCTTTGTCCAATGTGGGTCGGTTTTATTTAGTTATTTCCTGGTGGAAAGAATTTAATGTTTCACTTTTTTCCTCCAAATACATGCCACTATTTAAAACACGTGCCCAGGAAGTAGGTCAGTGTTACAGCATTGTATAACCGCAGAGTAAGAAGATGGTCCAAACTCCACTTACTGTAAACCCAGTTGTGGCAGCAGAAACTGGAGGTGTGGCGCCACTCAGTGGTAAAACTCAGCAACTGCATCACAGCGCACAAGCAAGAAAAGTAATAATTTTATAACGTTATTACTTCTATTAATTATATTTTGAAGATTTACATATGATCAAAAAGGAAGAGGTGATACTGAACTCCACCCCTTCTCCATTAAACTATGATTTATAAACTACTCAGCTTCCTTTATCTGTACATATTGGATTTTGTTTTAAACTTGACTTATTATGCCTTTTTTCCAGCTTTAGATTTCTTGTCATGGCCTCATCTCAAGTAGTTTTGCACAGATTGCAGTCCGAAAATGTTCACTTTTAGTTTACTTTGGATTGCTAATGTCAGGGAAAGTGAAAGGAGGCAGAGCCCAACTTTCCAATAGGTGACTATAAATGTACAGTTAAACTTGAACTTAACTTAACTTAACTTAACTATAAAGTTAAGGAACTTTATCCCAGCAGGACGTCTGTGGTGTTAAATATTATATCCATTAGCAGCTGATTGTTGAACATAACACTGGATTCAGTATTTTAATCACAGGCTGGATGTAAAATGTTTTCTATATGTGATCATATTAATCTGTGTGGGAAACGCTGGAGAATGCAGAGAAGTAGAAAATGTTGCTGTGGGGAAATACTGACGGTAACGTGCAGCACATGAAATAAATAAATGTACAATTATCGGAGGAGAATAGGACAACATGTTAAGTTACTATGACAACCATGATCATTTGAACAGCTGGATTTCCTTCATAATAAATGTCACCTTCTGTTCAGATTTCTGAAGCAGTGTTTCCATCAGGCTGCCGTCTTTTCTCTCAGAGATCACTGCAACATCCCTTCACCTCATGATTTTAAACTTTGGCCATACACATGACCATGTGTAGTATGAACACCCAACACTGTAAAACTGAATGTAGAACAGAAAATAATAGGTCCTCTTCAATATTACTGTATGTTACTTGACATATATATTAATCATAACCAGGTTGAGTGGTAAAAGACAGCAGATGCAGTAAAATTTGGCTGGGGATCAAACCAGGAACTCACTGCCAGCAGCATCTGTGGTATGCTTTATTTTTTCTGGTGCACAAATGGTATGAGGTAGTTGCCTTAAGTGGATGTAGGTATGTAGATATGGTCATCATGCCACAGTCACAAGTCCATCTTTGGTATGTGGTAGAAGGGAAGATTGATATCATGAAGGTGCTGCCCACAAACACACTATTCCATGAAACAGTATCTATGAAAGAGATAGTATCTAAGTAGAAAGTATCTAAGAATTAGGTCAGTTACTAGCAAAGTCTGTGAATATACTAACAAGTATAGGGGTGTATATTTTATAGTAAATAATGCATCAGTGTACAGGGGGAAATCTATGGATTTTAGCTACTCATTAAAAACAAGATTTTGCTCCATAGATTTGTGTTAATTTGTACAGGTTTCTATGGTATTTGAAATAAACCATTACTTAAACCAGGAGCATTGTGTTGCTGGTGGAAGTGACCCAACCGGTTTCTGTCTTTCTGTGGAAACACAGATCACCACACAGGTCTATCACACCAACACACTCATGTGACAACAACCATTCACGCTCACACTCAACATAACAAGGATGTGTCCCTGGTAAAAACCCACACAGATACAGGAGGACAGTGCTAACTGCTGCACCACCGTGCCCCCTTGGTCCCAATATATTTACTCAATGAAGTCTTTGTTGTACTTGTATGTGCAGTTTTACAGCCAACTTAATTTTAGATTTTATTTCCAATTTCAACAAACCTGTTGTTTCCCTTCCACAGACACTCACAAATACTGTACCCTCCACTGCACTGGATACATGCGGAGCTGGCCGAGCAGCCAGCTGGACTCCGAGGCCGACGCCGACAAGGAATCGCCCAGCCTCACCTGCCTGGTGATGGTGTGCCGCCTCAACCCTCACTCGTCCCACCAGCCTTCCAAAGACGTCAACGTCAAGCCCACCGAGTTCATCACCCGCTGTGCGATCGACGGCAAGTTCACTTTTGTAGATCAACAGTGAGTTTCCCAGTTTCCTACTACGTCCATCTGCACATTTGTCTCTCGCGTTCTGAGTACACGGTTCCACTGAGAAAGGAATGGCAGAGGCCTGCTGTGGGGACAAGGCCTCTGGGCGTAAACGGCATGACTTTTATCAGTTCAACTGTCAGTGGAGATAATCCTTTCTGTCTTTGCCATTGTTTCTCAGAAGGAGCTCGTCATCTCGATGGCATCACATGAAAATCGCTTCTCATTTTTTTGGGAAGTAAATTCATCCCACAAGTATAGTGAATCACTTTATCGCATTTCCCATGTGTGTAATTGATGAATGTGACCGGAGAGGCTCACTTATGCACACTATGCACTCTCACTTCACACTTTACTTGTTGCCATTGTTTTGATTTGTGTATTTCTGAGAGGCTGAGAGAGAGACAGGGAGAGCCACAACGACTAAACTCAGTCTCAAACTGATGTTTTCGCAGAGCCACGACAGTCATCGGGTATTTGCCGCAAGAAGTTCTGGGAACGTCGTGTTACGAGTACTTCCACCAGGATGACCTGCTGCACCTCGCGGAGACACACAGGCGAGGTGATGGGGCAAAGCCAACGCTGCTGGCAGATTTTTTGTTGTCGTGGTAACTGCAGTTGTGCTCTGTCGTGACACCCATGTCCGATCTCTTGGCAGTTCTTCGAAGCAAAGAGAAGATCGAGACGAAGTGCTACAAGTTCAAAACAAAATACGGCTCCCATGTTTCACTCCAGAGTCAGTGGTTTAGTTTCACAAATCCATGGACCAAAGAAGTTGAGTTTATCGTGTCTTTAAACAGGGTTGTCTCGTAAGTATGGATTCAATATCCTGTCTCGCTACACCTCAAATATATTGGTTTTATTGAGGCATGCAACCCTTGTTTATCAGCTGCATCCTCCAGGCCTGTGAGAGGAGCTCCAGTACCCCCATCAACACCACCCATCATCTTCAAAATCTGTTTTTACATTTTTAAAACTCACATTTTACAACAGTAAATCTTTTTTTTTTTTTTTTTTTAATTATTTTTATTTTTTTATTAATTTTAGCTAACCATTTATATTATTGTTCTAGCTCACTGACATTTAATCCATATCTACTTATTTATTGCTTTTAGCTAGTCCCATAAATCATCATTCGCTAACTCTTTATTACTTTTAGCTAACCATTTTGTCAATTGTGTG
>OOFC01033719.1:34120-45107 GCA_900323345.1 Pseudochromis fuscus | reverse complement strand
ATGCACTAACTATGTGATAATAAGTTACACTACCTGTTGTACCTTGCTGTTGGTAAAAGATAATACTACGTCACTGATGTTACCTTGGAGAAAAAAATAAAACAGCTGTTCATGTAGCTTTGAACTGTGACAAATGGAGGTGGAAATACATTGTTTTCAATGAAGGCGGCGCAAATACCGGTAAGAGCTACCGGTATGTACGGTACTGTATAGTGAATGTACTAGCTTGTTTTGGGAGTGAACAGAGTTGTCAGAACGTTGGTTTGTTTTCTATTACTAAAGTTTGACTGACTGACTTATCTGACTGTTTTGTTGACATTCACTTTAGTGGCAGTTTCATCTAGATGGATGATAACACAACCCCAGACACTACAGTAGTTTCTATTCTATGCACCTTATATATGAAAACAGTTTTAAAATAGGCCATTCATTGAAGGCGCACCTTACAATCTGATGCGCCTTATAGGGCAGAAAATACGGTAACTGGAGGTGGAGTCACTCCTACAGCCACTTTGAAGTCATCAATGAACCTAACAACCATGTCTTTAGACCCAATCCTAATTGGGTCGAGGGGTAGGGATAAATATCAGAGATGGATTGGGCCTTAGACTGTAGGAGGAAGCACCTAGTGGCCATCGGTGGTATTGTACTTTATTGCACTGTCCTCACTTTTAAGACCCGGTTGCTCGGTCCATTTCTATAAACAGTCTAAGCTACAACTGAAGCCATATTGGCCAAACCCACCTTGAGACACTCCCACCAATCACCTTGAATTTACCTCATCCATCCCCCGCAGAGCCACATGGGTGGTCCACCAGTAATCCACAGAGATTAGGATCCCCACAGAGAGAGACCTGAGGACACACAGAGAAGATGATGCTCACTGGGAAGCTTTTCAAAGCTCTGACCTGCATACGAACACAATCATTTCATCATATTATCAGCTTGTTTTCTAGGAAATGGTTGTCAGTGTTTTTCTTGCCAAATTATATATATGTGAAGAAAAAAACTGCTTTGTACAGCTACACCTGCAGTACGGAGGATCAAACAGCAGCAGCATCAATGTATTGAACACCTTAATACAGGTGTCAAAGTCGTGCCATGGAGGGCCGAGACCCTGCAGGTTTTCTTTCCAACCATGTGTCCAGCAGCTGATCTCACTGATCAGTTTCTTCCTTCAAACTGAAGGAGGTGCTGATCATCATAATCACCTGCTTTAGTGACCAGCTGGAAAGAAAACCTGCTGGGTCTCGGACCTCCATGGCATGAGTTTTAGACCCTGTCTTAGTACAAAGAGATGCTGTCCAGCTGTTAGTCTTATTTCCCTTCTATGTTATTATAAATTTCAAATTGCACACAACACTGATGTCTGACTGACAGCATCATGGCTGAGTAAGAAAAATACCGTATTTTCCGGACTATAAGCTGCTACTTTTTTCCGTCGCTTTGAACTTAAACACTGGTGTTTCGGTGGCATGAAGCTCGTTAGCTTTTTACAAGCTAGCAAGCTCCGTGCCGCCGATGCATTTAGCGTCGTCACATCAGACCCGGTCAGAGTGGACCACATGAAACTGTTCAAATAAATTCAATAGCGGCTTATAGACAAGTGTGCTCAATAGTCTGGAAAATACGGTACTCATTTTTTATTTATATGTGAACATCTGGATGGTGCTCAAACTAATATTTCTGTAGCTTCCATCTTTAAAATAAGTCTTTTAAAAATAGTCTCCTGGCTTCAAATGGCTGCTAGTGAAAGACCATTTCTGGGTCAGTGAAGTCCATATGTGTGTGTGTCAAAGCAAAGTGCCTTAAATCAAGTTGTGTATTTACTTCAAACACATTAAAAGAAGTAAAGCCACCGTGTCAGACTAGATCTTTATTCTTGGGAAAATGTGATCCAGCCTTTTAGTGAATAAATACAGGATACAGGCAGTGGAGCTGTATCTGTGCACACCTCGGGCTGTGATGAAGCACAATTCAGCATCAAGCAAATTCAGTACACAGATTAAAAAGAAGAAGAGAGACAAGCAAAGATTTCAAAGTTTCTCATTCACCTAAAATAGATCATCGTAGAAATAGTTACTCTTCATTAACTCTGTTCTATCCAATATACAGATATGTACACACAGCATTTAATAATTGACCTGCTTTAAAAAAAAACACACAAAAAAAAAACCCACACTCCTGCTGCTCCTGCTGGTGAAGCTAAAATCATCCTGAGACAATGGAAACCAGGAAGTGTCTCCAAAGTGGTGCAGCACAGGTGCATGATGGGTTGGCACTGCCCGCACCTGCCTGTGTGGATGATGTGATGAGCTCAGGACAATTTGGTGTGATTCAATATACAGCGAAATGCATGTTGATACAAGGCACTTCATTGCTACCGATTGATGAATATCGAGAATTAAACATATTAATCTATGACACTGTGGGAGCTCTGCAGCCACATCAACGCCATATGTGATAAATGCTGGACATGGAAAAACTCAACCCATCAAGGTGGTTATTTGATTACAGAGTTGTTCATTTGAGGCATGAGACACTATCATCAATGCCATTACATTTGTATGTAATTTCAAAGAACAACAATCATTAACTAATAATAAAAGATGTATGTTCTGTTTGAATAAATAGCAAGTTGCACCTTCCAATTTGGATTTTTGGCATAATCACTGTTTACAAGTCTAATTTTAATATGACATGAGTGCAGCATCACTCCCAATACTCCCAACACAATAACAAAACTTCAGATCTCCTCTGCACTGCCAGCAAAAACGCATGTCAACCCACAAACACTCTCTCACACACACACACACACACACACACACTGGTATTCCAGATCCAGAAGGTATTTCATAAGCTGTTTGGTGATTGCACAGCCCATTATTGATACATAAGTTAAGGCTTCAGATGCTGCATAGACAAAGTGAAAACCAATAAAAACAGTTTTCAGTAGCAGGTTTGGATATTCTTCGATTCTCTACTGATGACAGCCAACAAAATCATATATAAAAATCACTCTAATTTACTGGCAATATCAAATATCTAAATTTCAGACCAGTGGATATCACAGTTAAAATGGTACAGTAGTTTAAGGCTTTCATTTGTTGAGATTTACAGTTCATGTCAGTGATTCAAAGTGACAGTCGTGTCAAAACTGCCCATTAATAAAACTGACAGACACTGTCTTCAAAGCTAAAAAACAAAAGGAAAAGAAACTTCATGTTATATTTGGGGCTTCACTACAGCATCTCGACTGTGTGCTGACATTGACATTGGTTTCGTCCAGCCTACAGAAACCTACAAATATTTGGTTCTTCCTGTTTATTGATAGTACGACGATGAGGAGGAAGGAGGGGTGTCGGATGCTGCTATTTAAACCCCTCCCACGGACTCTCTGAAACAATCCCTCTGCTCATCCTGCTGATGCCGGCCAGCTTGACTTTAGCACGGGCCGTCCATGTGACACCGGCTGTTGGATCGTTGGAGTCCGACAGGTTAGCATAACGGGAGGAGTCCTCCTCCAGACCCCGCCCACCCCACGAGGCCAATTCCAACGGGACGCTTAGCGAGTCGGGGAGAGACACGGCTAACTCCCGTCTCTGGCTCTGCTCCACCACAGGTTCATCAGTCACAGTCTCAGTCACGTTCTCCAAGTGTGGCGGCTCCCAGCCCTCCATCTTTTCCAGTTTTTTGGTGGGTGAGATTTGCCTCATTGTCATGGTGACGCTCTCCCAGAAACAGAGGCCCTTCTCTTGTTTGTCCTTCTTCTCCTTCTCTTTCTCATCATCCTTGATTTTCTTATGAGACCTTTAAAGAGACACACAGACCATTACAAACTTAGAACTGTTCATATAAAAGAGCCAGTAGTAGGGAACTGACTGGACCACTCATATCTTAACCATAAATAGCACTGACTGGGTGGGGATCTAGTGTGTATCAGACATCTTAAGACTGGAGACTGGAACTTTCCCTATACAGTGAGCCATTGTATAGGAATTCCCATTGTTTGTCACAGCAAGGTGATTAATAAAGGGTTTCCTCTTCATACATGTTCCACTTCCTCCAGGGGTCTGAAAGTTATTAACAGCTGGCTATTGAAGCTCAGTCCTACATATAAACAAATGCAAGTGGTTGGACATGACGCCATTATTTCTAGTCAAGAGTGTAAATGTTTTTGCTTCATGCACTTGGCTGCTGAGTGTGTCTCTATGAACTGTATCCATCTGCAGTAGGTTTTTAAGCTGAAATCAGCTGCCTGCACGACCTTTTACATCACTTTGATTTCATATTGTCATCTGATTTTATTGTAGCAGCTTCAGTTTTGACACTTTGAGTGGATCAGAAACATTAGCTGCTAATTGGCAGGGACATTCTGTGAGACTACATCAAGATTACTCAAGTATTTGTACTCAAGGCAAATGTACTCTTGATTCTTTGCAGACTAATTTGCCGATTAACAGAATGTATTCAAACCGTATGATCAATTTATAAAACATGACGCACCGCTGTAGAAGATAGATCAAGGAGGTAGATTTCACCTAATATCTTCAACATGTTTCCAGCTAACAAATTAATGCACTGCTAACAACAATCCCATAATATACTATATTTTTTATAAGAAAATACCCGATTCAATGTTGTTAAAGTACATTTTGATGGTAATGCTTTTATCCCTTTCTGGAACTCTCAGTTAAAGTTATTTTTTGAAGGTGGTGGAGTGTCAATCAAACTGTACTCAAAATGTAGGTGATGTTCAGCTCTGGTTACAGCACGATTCACTTATTTATTTTCCAATTGTTCTCAACCTGTCACATTTAGCCCAGGATAAAGCTACGAAGTGTGTCACCTCACCCTCTGCGATCAGCCAGCTTCACTCCAGTCAACAAGAAGTGCTCGTCATCTTTGGAGGAGAACATCTTCTTTTCCCTCCTCTCCTTCTTGGACATGATCTTCTTCACCTTGGCCTCCTGACAGAAACCGAGAAAACATTTGATTTTGAATTGCAGAGCTGAAAAGATTATACCCATCTGCTGCATGTTAGCTTGTTGTCTCTGATGCCTGTATGTGAGGGATTTATGCTCCATGAAGCAGAAGCAGGGGAGGAGGCAAAGTAAAGTCAGACTTACAGGAATTTAGTAAATCACTCATACCTTTAGAGTAATTTTGGAAATTCAGATGCAGGCTTAGTTTTGGCTCTGAAATTTCCCTTGAATCTAATATTCACTGATATACATTTTAAAGTCTCTTTTTCAGCAGACACCAACTAGCAAGCTTTACCTTTATGGCATGATCTAACCCTGGCGAGAAAGCAAATAAGCATATTTCCTAAAGGTAATGCTACAATGCGTCGTCATGGCTTCCATATTTGGCACACTCAAGTGGAGGACCCTCCCCTTCCCTGTGAAACTCCCGGGCTCCCCCGTCCCACCAGAATTCCTTCATGCAGCCTTCCACCGAGCACAGACACGGCCCTCCCCGAGTGATTGTCCAACAAAGTTTTGGCTACGTTTCTCGCCTGGGAAGAATTCCCAATGTCAACTCTCAAGGTCAGAACGTTTACTCCTCCTTACATCCGTGCCTGTCTTTGCTTTACTGTGGATTCCTAGAATACACAACTTTATCTGATTAATAGGGTTAACCCCAGCAAATATAGAAAACAGCTTCTTTTGTTTCCATATTTTACTTATGGAGATAGGAGGAGGTCAAGTTCAAATATCTGTGAGCAGGACACAGTGCAGATGTGGCCACAGCAGCAACAAGCAAACAGCTGGATATGAATCATCACTCAAAACAAACAGGAACACCTACAATAATAATATAATAATAATAATGATCTGTCACCAAATCTGAGATCAAGTGTCAGAATGTCAGAGTTTAGATAAAAAAACAAACTGTCCATCCTATCAGGATACAGGTCATCCAAGGTCTACACTTATTCAACATAGCTATGTGAATACTCTGGATTCTACTCAGATTCATGTCATATTTGATAGATATGTAAATGCTTTACTTCGTCAAACACTCTTTGGTATCTCATAACGGAGACAGGCACTCTGCTGATAAATGAAAAAAGCAAATACCCTCCTCTCACGTATCATCATGAACATGCCTGTGGGCAAATCCGCTGCCAGTTTATGGAAGTTTATTATCGTCAAGAAAATATTTATAAAATTTAATCTCAGCTATTTCAACACCCCGTCTCTCTCCTCTCGTTTTCTGTGTCCCATCAGTGTAAAAACTGAATCAGATTCGGAGCAGCTCAAGCTTTGCAGAACAGAAACCAGAGATGCCAAAACAGATGGAGTCTCTCTCTGTGTATATGTGTGTGTGTGTGTGTGTGTGTGTGTGTGTGTGTGTGTGTATGTAACTAAATTCCAGTTGTGTATGTGCACACATGCATGCTTGCACATACAGAGGCCTGCCTATTCACTATTCTCCTTAGCATTAACCTCCGGGCCTCGAGATCCAAAAGCAGCTCAATGACCAGTAATCTCTCCCGGGCCAAAAAGGTAAACCAAGCAGCTCGCTGGCTCGCTGTGTGGGGGAGCTTAACCTACAGCTCCACGCTTGGCAGAACAATAGAGCTGTTATTGGACTGAATTCTTTCTATCCATACCTCTGTGATGGAAACTAAGGGATTAAAGAGGCTTTTAATTTTGTAAATGCTGCATGAATTACAGATATCAGGCAATAATTCACCGTTTGCTTCAGTGTTGGTGGCTGCAGCTCTTCATGGTCTTTGACACGTCTCACCTTTACAGAGCCCCGAGCCCCGGTACTGCGCACCAGCTAACTATCTTGTGCGCACAAGACAGCATTTCCGGTATACAGAAGAGTATGCATAATCTTCAGTTCATGAATTAGCTTGAAAATTACCGAACACCGCCAGCCACAGGCGTTATGCCACTTTAAGGTGGGCCGGGAAATTCAGCCTCTTCTATATACTGGGAATGCTAACTCAAGACAGTTATCTGGTGCACACAAGATAGTTTCACATGCGCATGAGATAGTTAGCTGGTACGCACCACATAACTATCGTGAGTACGAATTAGCATTTCCGGTTGTATTTCGTCCGCACGAGTTAGCATTTCCGGTATACCGAAGAGAATTTGCCGGTCCACCTTAAAGTGGGGTAACGCCTATGGGTGGTGGTGTTTTCAATTTTCAAGCTAATTCATAAACTGAAGATTTGAACAAATTATGCATACTCTTCTGTATACCGGAAATGCTAACTGGTACACACAAGATACGTATCTGGGGCGCACAAGATACCTGCAAATTTATTTTTCTTCATGTCCCTTTAGGGCTCCGTACACCTTCCTCTCAAAACAAAATATTATGCTTTTATAAAAATGTCCAATCTATTTCTAACACATACATCATAATAAAAATTCACATAATCATGAATAAAATCATTGTTATAGAATCATTATGCATCAAATCAATATACAGCACTCTGGATTGACACTTCTTTGAAACAAAATCAGCTTTAGGTAACCCCTACTTCCAGGACTCCGCTTTACGTGTCCTAATATGAGCATAAAACAACAGAGGCTGGAAGAATTGTAGCCTTCCACAGTGTCCAAGCAGTCTGTGGCTATTTTCAGCCTTGTTTTTCTTCCACGGTGATTGTTCCAGTCCAAAAAGCACAGCTCCTCGAAAGAATGCTGCGTTTCCTTCCCTTCTCCTAGTTCGGCCACCCCTGTCCTTACAAACAGGACAGGTCGTGAAATATGTCGTGCGAACAAAGTCGCGTACAGTCGCTATACATAAAACAGGCGGCCGGCCAGAGTTCAAGGACAATATGCCGTCTGTGTGAAGTTTGCACTCGAGCTTTACACGCCCAGATGAGTTCACACACACACGACCACACCTTTGATTTAAGGACTTGCTGTCAGCGCAGATTATGAGATGATACTAATCTCTCATTAACAGAGTGATGAGACAAAAACCACCTGTAAAGACAAAAGACATGTCCTCAAACCCACATCATAACACTAATACAAATGTATACTTTACAGGAGTGATGACAGGGTGGATGTAGCCGAGCATCCCTTACATTCTCTGTATCTATTTTTGTCTCAAATATTAAATTTGCATAAAGACACTTCAGTTTTGTTCTGTTGAACCATCATCAATCAGCTGATGGCAGATTTCAGGATTCAGACTTGGGTTCGCTATCACTGTGTTTGGGTGTAGAGTTTTTCCTGAATCAGCTGAGTTGCACCTTTATGATTTGAATTGTAAACTAAAATGTCTTGCCCAGATTTAAGTACTGTGCAACTCAGCTACAGCTGTAAGAGTTTCATGCTTACATAAAGTCACAGCAGCATCACAAGCTGTTATACACTAAAAAAAGGCATTTGGATCAGAGTGATTTATTAGATTTACCTGCTAATCCTTTAGTATTGCAGGTCTGCTTTTGTCTTACCTGTATGTGGAGAGGTTTGTGTGTGTTTCAGTGTTAGCATAGTCAATATATGAGCAGTCAGACAGGCTCTGAACAACCCAACAGTTCAGCTAAAGGACCACAAACACTTTTAGCAAAAGTTTTTCCGTGAACCTCTTGGTAATAACACCTCATTACACAGGAAAACTTCACATAATCACAGTTACAGTGAGTACAGTAGCTTAAATTAAATCAGGAAGTTTGTGTGCATGCTGTGATGGATGGAGAACAGAAAGTCTGGGTGTTAATTTTACTATTTGGGGGCTTGTGCTTGTGCTTGTGTTTTTCTTTGACATATGACTTGTTTGTAGCAGTACTTTTTGATCTGACTACATCACTTAAATGTGTAATATGATCAAAACCACAACCATAAGTGACAAAAAAATAATTATCCTTTGAGTCTCAAGCCTGCAGGATCTCCTCAATTGTGAATGATGTCTTAGTCCATTACATATTCAGTGTTGACAAACAAACAAAACTTTATTAATACCATTTACTAAAATACCTGTGACTTGCTTGTGTTTTACAGTTTAAAATTTATATAAGTTTATAATACGAGAGCAGTGGTTCCAGTAAACTGGAAAACCATGACTGAATCACATCAAAAATCCACTGAGGCCAACAATGACCTCATACCAGTGTCTGACTTAGGATGAGGAGAAAAGTACAAACACACACGCATTCGCCAAAACAACAACGCAGACAGTTTTCCAGTGATAAGGTAAATGATAACGCAGGGCATGATAGCTGAAGGCTGCTGTGTTTTCAGATAAACACTGCAGCCCGAGTCGTCCTCTGACCCCCCTGCTCCACCTCAGCTGCACTGACCAACACTTCATGGTCAGGAAGTAAGAGAGCATGTCAGTCTGAGTGTGAATGTGATGTGATCATATTATGGACATTTTTGGTGACATAAGATTGACTCTTCTGGGTGTTTATCCTATAATATTATGAGCGTGCGTGCATATGTGAGAAGATAAGAGTATGCCGGGAGTGCGTATCTTTACTGTCAGACGTAAAACATTTGGAAGCAGATAGTGTGTTTGCGTCTGTGTTACGTCCACATAGCTGTGAAGTTGCTGTTTACCTTGGATACTGCGGTGACAGCTTCCTCGTCCTCTTCCTCTCCTTCTATGTCTTTGTCCTGAGACACACACACATACACCCACAGTGAGTTAACACAAATACCAATGCCTTAAACACAAAAGCTCATACCTCCACACTTTACAGTGAGGATGGTGTGTGTGTGTGGAGTGTGTGCATGTCTTCCTGTAAAAGAGGAGGCGACCGTTTTAGTGCTGTAACATAAACAGAGTGTGTTTGGATGGCGAGATGGAGGGATGGATGGATGGCGGGCCGGGAAAGACGAGAGGAAACCACTGAGCTCTGAGGGCAGCTTTAAACAAAAGGGAGAGAAAACAAACCCGTGACCTGTTACACCAACAGCACTCAACACTATTTGGGTTTAACGGAGCTATTTTGGTTCCATTGTGTTTCAATCTTCAAGCTTTTGTTCCACTTCTAATATGTCCTTTGTATAATATTTGTATTGTTCTTATCATCTTATGTGAAGCACTTTGCATATAATATAAAGACAGTAGTGATCATGATTATGAATTCAAAATCCCAAGCTGTAGACCTGACACTCTGGACCTGGACTAACCGTATTTTCCGGACTATAAGCCGCTAATTTTTTCCGCCGCTTTGAACTTAAACACCGGTGTTTCTCATGTATCGGTGGCACGAGGCTCGTTAGCTTTTTACCAGCTAGCAAGCTCCGTGCCGCCGTTACATTTAGAGTCGTCACATCAGACCCGGTCAGAGTGGACGACATGAAAATGTTCGAATATATTCAATAGCGGCTTATAGACAGGTGCGCTCAATAGTCCGGAAAATACGGTAATGATTATTTTGTTTATTATTAATGATAATATTCTAAATTTATTTATTTTCTGAAAGAAACACAATCAAATCCGGTGTCATCTAAAAGCATTCAGGCCTGATTTTTTTTTTGTTTTATTCCACGATCACCGTATTTTCCGGACTATTGAGCACATCTGTCTATAAGCCGCTATTGAATTTATTTAATATAACAGTTTCATGTGGTCCACTCTGACCGAGTCTGATGTGATGAGGCTAAATGTATCAGCGACACGGAGCTTGCTAGCTTGTAAAAAGCTAACGAGCTTCGTGCCGCCGATACTGAGCCACACCGGTGTTTAAGCCGCAGGGTTCAAAGCTTTGGAAAAAAGTAGCGGTTTATAGTCCGTAAAATACGGTAGATAAATTAACTTTCTTGCTAGTAGTGAAATAAGAAGAGTAGATTAGATATGTATCCAATATCCAGTTAACTTATCAAAAGTTAAAAAACATACCAACGATGCAAAATCTATCTCCTCATCCAGGCCCAGCAGCACATGGTAGCCGAGCGAAACGGAGGGCATCGGCGCCAGCAGGCTTACATCACTCCAAACATCGCTACTCAAGCACCGTACTCCTTCCATCACAACAGCCCCTCCCACACGGGCAACATTC
>OOFC01033719.1:14693-34100 GCA_900323345.1 Pseudochromis fuscus | reverse complement strand
AATTTATTCAAACAGTTTCATGTGGTCCACTCTGACCGGGTCTGATGTGATGAGGCTAAATGTATCAGCGACACGGAGCTTGCTAGCTTGTAAAAAGCTAACGAGCTTCGCGCCGCCGATACATGAGCCACACCGGTGTTTAAGCCGCAGGGTTCAAATCGTCGGAAAAAAGTAGCGACTTATAGTCTGGAAAATACGGTACTTCTTAGAAAATTAAATTGATCTAGTTGCACAGAGGAAATACAGACACATGGATTTGTGTAAATGGAAAAAACACAAATTGCCAACAAGCAAATAAGATACCAAAGAGAATAAGAATAAAAAAGAAATACACAAAGGACCAAAAAAATAGCACTCCCGCCAGATTCAACGTTCATTCATCAAATAACATCCAGTCATTTCCCAAAGAACCAGGACAGTAGTTGTTCCCTTCAGCCACTTTGTTACCTCATGCCTCGTCTTGATTTCTTAGCCCTGTTCATGCTCGGTTAGTCAGGTGATCAATCACAAGTGGACAGCGTTAAATATAAATGTGAGCAACCACCAAAACACACCGAGATCCAAACCACATGCGGAGGTGGTGACCACATACCTGATGTGTCCCCGACAAGGACGTGACAGACACTGCTGCTGCTGCTTTCCTTGTGTTTAATCTCCTTCGTCTGTTCATTTGCAACTTTGTCATCTCACCAGAACCAGTTGGAACAGCTGTACATGTACAATAGTTCATGAATCATTTTACCTTCTCCTCCCTTTTAGCAATATTGACTGTGATCCGATCACCAGAGACACATGAAAAAACAAGTCTGAACACACACCTTGAGGACTTCTCCCACCTCTGTCCTTCACCACCTGACCACCAGATGCCCTCAGACTTACCAACAACCTCAGCCATTTCCACCTGTTCCCTGCCAGATCATCAGTGTTGTTTCAGGCTATTGCCTTCCAGCCACTTTCACCTGCAACCTTATTTGTTACCCATCCCCCTGTTGACAAACTGTAAACTTGTTGTGTCCTTCACTGTCATTAAAGTCAATCTGTCTGAGGTCCTCCATTCAGTCTCCCAGTTACTACTACTACTACACTAAGAGGTCATATAAAGCTCATAATTCCAATCCTGAACATTTTCCATTTAATAAGACCTTTAAATACATGTACACTGATATCTATCATTGTCTGTGACTTGCATTTTTTTTCCTTCTATAAAGATTTATGACCTGACTTGCCCCAAAGTACTTAAAGACATTAAATCATACAGAATGGGCAGCTGAGTCTAAGACTACTGAAGTGGAGCCAGAATTCCTGCAAAATGATCAAAGCTGTAAGAACTTCCAAAATCTAACAACTCCATGGGAGAGAGGAGGAGGAGGAGGAGGAGAAGTGGTGGTCGGACATGTCTGAGCAAACTCTGCTGGGTCTCCGCCACCTGAGCCGATCAAAGACAAACTCTCACACGCTCGCTTACTGATCGCTGACTACTGTGAGAGGGCCATAAAAGCATGAACAACTCCTAAACAGAGAGAGAGAAAAGAGGGCGGAGATTCAGGAGGGGACAGCTTTGTTTTGTTGTTGTTGTTGTTGTTGTTGTTTTGGAGGAGGGGGCTCCCAACAACAGCAAGCAAGAGTTTGTGTTTCGCACCTCAGGGGACCATTTCCCTCCCTCTCCTGCTTTTTCTCTCTTTGTGCCTAAGTTTAAATGTCTAAACTTCAGCTCACTGTTTCAAAACCCACCACCCAGCAGGCGATAAAGACACACTTTGAATAACGATAGCAAAGGACTAATATTTACACGAAGTCCCTCAAACTCCAATAATTCTCTACATTCTCAGAGTTACATTTTTTACCATTAGACAATCTATTCAAAGACATAGTTCAACATTCTTGCATTTGTGCCAAATGAGAGAAAATAAAGGTGCATGGCACTAGCTTGTCTGCATGCAAAATATCCAGCAGGTAAGTTCAGCTTGCTTGGAGAAAAACCAACATGGGAGTGTTCATACATTATTCCAATGATAGCTGCATCAGCTAAATAGCTCTTATTACTTATCTTTTTTAAAACATTTACAAAAACGGTATTTAAAAATAATTTTAATACAGACAGTTTTGCAGACATTTTTACAGCAGCGTGTTGGCACTTTACCCCTGTTCACACGTCCACCACGATGCATGGAGATCCGATCACCTAAACCACATGCAGAGGAGGTCTGGGACGCACCCGACCACGTGCCTTTTGTGGTGTGAACGCCAATGCATCCTGTGTGTCTCCTTCATCTTGGCCTGAGCTCATTTGTAAACCCTAAACAACATTGTCCTCTCACCTGAAACAGCTGGAACAGCCCACACATGTACAACAGTTCATGAATCATTTTTCCTTCTCCTCACTGTTTACAAAATCTGCCGCTCTTGCTTTAAGAGGGAGGATAAACTTTACTATTCCCACACCGGGGAAATTATATGATAACTGTGTGGCTCTGTCCCAACGTTGCCGTAGTGACATCCAAACACTAGTGGTCGACAGGATGGTTTGGAGACGCATGTAAATACAAAGTGTGAACTCGATGCTGTCCGGTTGTGACCTGGTAACCGGAGACGGCTCAAAGCATCAAGTCTGAACAGGGCCTTTGTTTCTGTCGAGGCCACTGAACTAACAGTTTTCCACACTTTGCCTGTTCTTAATTACAGTTCAAAAACTATAACCTGAATACAACATCTGTCCAAAGGTTTAAAAATATACTATCATGACTTGTGAAGATCTGAACCCATTGGATTTCCACAAACTTCCCCCTCTCCTCTTCAGCAGAGGATCAGTTCTGTTAATCCTTCCTCCTCCTCTTGATGACTTGATGATTTCAGAAGTGATAGCCTCTGAAGGTTCTCCTCAGACCTCATGTGTACTCTCCTGATCCCACTTCACAACCATGGTGGATTTAGCAGTGGCGCTGCTTAAGCATTCAGGTGGGTTACCGCTTTGAGTCGCAGACAAATGGGCACACAAACCTTTCACAGGCGCACAGCTGCTTTACAGCCTGTTGAACTTCAATAAAGAGCGAGTGGAGGGAAAGCAAGCAGGCACAGGGCCTGCTGTCGCCCCAGAGCAGCGTGGAGGGAGGAAGGGAATGATATTGACTTCAAGTCCTGGATTTTATCTCCTCCCCTCTCCCTTTACCTCTGCGTCTATGGATGTTTTATCCCTTTATCCCTTTATACTTGTCTGTCTGTGTCTGTCTGCCTGCTGGTTTTGACTCACAACATGTAAATCATCTCTTCCGCCTTTAAGAGAAGATAAGAGAGAGTGAACAAAATGCAAAAGAAAGAGACCTACTGTATCTTGCAATGATTACAAGTGAACCAAACTTTTTGATTAATTTAAGAAAAATGCTGCAGACAAAAATAACAGAGGGGGCCTTTAGGCTACAGCAACAAAGGTTATGAGGGTTTGATTCCCAGACCACCTGCGTGAATGTGGGTGGAGAAAGTGAAAGAGGAGGATTTAAGATTCCCCTGAGCAAGAAACTAACTCCAGTGTAGCTGCAGAGTAGCCAACAGATCAAACTGCAGTCTCCAGCAGTGCTGTTATTTATCAGATGTTACTGAGACCTCCCTGATAAATAAAAACACTTATTGTATAAAAGTGCAACTCAACAGCACCACAATGTAATGGAGGGAATAAAGTAAGCTGTACAATAATGTATGATGTGGAAGAATTTTTATTGAACTATATTAAAAAGTCAGGTGTTTGCTATTTCTTGTTCACATACTGTATATATGGTACATTTTTCTCTACCCTTACTGTTTGAGCTGTATTTGATTATATTTGCGTCTGACTCTAATCTTATACACTTTAAAACACACACACCTCTATCTAATTAATTAATTACTGTAAAGAAAACTAAAATATCAACCCCTTCAAAATTTGAACATTAGCTAAAACTTCATATTAGCTAAATATTTTAACAATCAAATAAGCCTTTAAGTCGATTTCATGCAGAAAGTACAAAATACTCTCAGATTTGCTACTTTTCTTTAAGTTTACTGATATTAAACTGTATATATTTGAGTTTTAAATGTTGACTGGACAAAACAAACAATATCAACTTGCATTATGAGGAGCTGTACCATCTTTGGAGGACGTAAACAGGAAATGTACCATTGTTAGTCAGCTCCAAGCTACAATATGAGCTCTCTTTTGGGATTATAAGGTCACATTTTCATTCACCATTAAAAATATGCACAAATTAATATTACATTAATATAAATACATTTGTGATGTATCCATGGATGCAGAGACAAGTATCACTGGAAAACTCTAGAAAAACCAAAAACATAATGAATATCAAGTTATGGTGTTGCAAGCATAATGTTTAATAGGATTTCTGAGTGGATCTGTGGGTGTTTATTGATGATGGGAGAATTGGTATGTAGATCGAAATTAAAAAATTGTGTATCATGTGTCACAATTCTCAAGTTTTGACTAGATTTGACTCAATCATTTTTGATTCAGCAACCAGGTTAAACAATGTCAGATTCCCCAGTTGTTGCAATATGTCTCTCATCTCTCTCTTCAGGCTCCCATTCTTGTGTAAACTGTAGCCATATCCAATTTTTTGATGACTTATTTTCCTCTTAAATTTCCCATCATGTAGCTTAAAAGTTGAATAATCATGTTTCAAATTCAGCCTGACAGGTTTGATCTTTGGAAATTTCAAGACCTCCAAAGAGAATAACCAGGTATCCCTGCAGTGTGATCATGATGCAAAAATGCTACAGATCTTTGGCTGTCTTGTTCACCCACTCTGCATCTGATCGCACTTTGAATGAGGGGAAGGAAAGTCTCCGCGTTTCCAGACTGTGTTATCATAACTTTTATCCCGGCTTCATCCTGTATCACTGCTGGATGGCTTTCTCTCCGAGCTGTGTTTACGACATTTTATGATCCAACCCCTGACCCCTGGATGTACTTTACTGCCATGGCGACTCGCGGAGACCTCCCTGATGACTTTCCCAGGAATATGAAGCAGACGCTGCCGCTCCGATCTCAGATCAGCTGCTTATCAGCCAAGTATTTCTGGTGACTACTGGCGACAGAGGCACAAACTGTGCACGCAGCAGCTCTATTGAGATGTAAAGGCCACGCAGTGGTTCCCAGGATGGAGGAGGTTAAGAAACACTAATAAAACCCAGTCAAGGGTCACACAATCACAACAACAGATGAAAAATGTTGGGGCATGGTGTTGGCTGATCTTTCCAGTTGTTTACTGTATGATGCAGTTATACAGCCCATTTATTCTGTTTGACAATACACTGGTTGAGCTGCAGGCAATGAAAAATTGTTTTTATTAAAAATATTTTCTAGTTTTGCAAATTCTACTGTAACAAATCTGTAAAGCCTGAATACACTTCAGTCATCACTCTATCCAAAAAGCAGAACTCTCCATAAAACCTTGATTCATTGCACAGTTTAAAGAAGCTTTTATCACTTGCACGGTTGGCTGATTAGATACCACAAGTGTGACGTTAGAGCATTATTTTGACTACGATGTTTGTGAGAGAAGAATAGCGTGTGAGATTTAACAAAATTGTCCACTAGTCTCCTGCCTCCTCGCCTTTTCCTGGGATTTTTAGGATCTGTCTGAAAATGAACACCTGAAACCTGCTACATTAACATTTTTTATTAGTGACCTAATCCAAAAAAACCCCACACAAATCTCAATAGATAACACACATCACCTTGATATGTCTTGGACGCCTTCCCGTGTGTGTGTGTGTGTGTGTGTGTGTGTGTGTGTGTGTGTGTCCTCCCCCATGCCCCCCAACACCATGACAGAGCCCAGCTGCTTGCAAGTGTTGATACTGAGGCTCATCAAACCTCACCCACGCTCCTGTTGTTGCTCACCTGAGAAATGTGGTTTTTGGTGTAAACATGACAAAGAGACAATGAATGAACTGTAGCCTTGCTCTCCACCAATCAGCACTCTGACCTTTACACTTTGAAAAATGCAAATAAATTCAAACCACTGTCATTTAAACCAAACATATCACTATGATAACACTTCATGCTATTTGTCATCTTTTCTTTTTTTTTAATAATTACAGTAACTGGCAGCTTGGTCTTTCCTGCTGTAAATATTCCTGTGATAACAAAACACAGGCAAATTTTTTTTTTTTTAATCTGTTTCAGCCCTGTGTATCTCCTCTTTGACCCCTGTGCTTTGTCTGTGACTCTCCTCCTCAGCTGACCTGACATGAGTCTGGGCACTTGTCCACCTCCTCCATCTGCTTCTTATTGGTCTCAAACAGACTGTAGGGGATCTACGTGTTCACTTTTAAATGAAGGAAAAACTTAAATATTGAAGATTTATTGCTGAGAACTATAGTTTCATGCTTATTATTCAAATAGAAACTTCACACTGATGCTCGTTTCTATTAAAATGACTTAAAAGATAAAAACAAGACAGTAGAGTTGAACATTATGAGGCTATTTTGTGAATATTCATCACTTTTCATAACACTCACATATGTGACAGTGGCTGTAAATACCGTTGTCTCCTTTCTGTCTTACCTTGTAGGAGTGATGATAGTGCCAGGACATGTCGTCTTCCTCTGAAGCATAATCCACCAGCACTTTACTCTTGGGTTTCCTGAACATATCTCCACTTGTCGCTGAAGCAGGACCGTCTCTGTCTTCTCAAAAAAAATAAAAGTCTCCTTTGCCTCAAACGGATCTAAACTTTCGGCCGCACTGTTTGATGCCTGTTTTCTGGAGCGATCGCAGCGACGCACCACCGACACGCGTTCAACTGTTTTTTTTTTTTTGGTAATTTCTCCAGCTGCAGATCCAGAAAGTGTTGTCTGCAAAAAACACACAGCTCATTCACGGAGGTGCCAGGAGCTGGATCACGCTCACGATTTGTTTCGTAAGTGTTTGGCGTGTGTCTGGTGCGTTTTTACGCAGGCTGGACCACCTGGACCTCAAACAGTCGCTCCTCCCATATCCCCCCTGCTCCGGCTCCTTAAATGTTGCCATGGCAGGAGGAGGAAGGGGTCATACGTCTCATCTGTGGCCAAAGCAAGCACTGAGCCACGCATTCAGGCAAAATAATGTAACTTTTTCACATTTAAATGAAGTGTAGACTGGAAAAACTCCGGTATGAATATTTAGAGGTTGCACACAAGAAGCACACAGTAACCAGGAAGTCATCATTTCAAAATAGCAACATAAAGCTGTTTAGTATTTTAGTAATTACCTTCACTCTATATTAAAATAAATGTTAATTTCCTGTACTACTGCCTGAAATGTGACTTTGCGTCACTTTACAAATACTAATACTTAAATGTATCATATTTGATACATGAGTTTTTGAGACATCTACATTATCAGTGTGATATTTTTGAGTAAATGAAAAAAATTAAAAACCTAAAAAATTCATAAAAATGTAATTAAATTAAAAAATATATCTCTCTCAATCTATATCTGTCTATATATTTCTATGTGGATTTTTTTCTTACCTTTATTCATTTTTTAGTCAGAAGATTTAATAAACACTTTAAATTTTCTGGCAATTATTTGACGGTGCAGGCATGACAGGGTTACTAATACTATAACTTTGTTCTCTCCAAATGCAGAATATTACTGTTTAGTTTAGTTTGCTATATATAACACAACAGTATTTTCTAGTGCTGAGTGCAAGGAGGGAGGAAACAGTACTTTACAGTGTTGTTGCATTTTGGGAAAACTTTCTGGACCAGTGCTTCTTTGCAGAGTGAGCTTCTGCAAAATCCAATCAGCTCATGATATTTGTCATATAATTTTGTCAGATGTATTTCACACAAAGTGCTCTGTCTCACAAAAATTCATACAGCTCAAAAGACATTTTGTTACCTCATCATGTCAGTGATGAGTGGTAACAGTAGCTCTTTAAAACTTTCACTCCACACAGCAGAGTGCAGCTCAAGTCCTCACAATGACAGTTTCATTTTATTTAAGGCGTCATCCTAGTGGCAAGTGTACATTTTCAAACAATGTTGCTAATTTTGTGGAGATGAGTAAACACTTGATCAGGAGAGACACCACGTCCGGCAAAGTCCTGCCAAGATGGACAGGGAGGGTCACCCAGCACACGATGACTACATGTTTTCAACCTGCTGAAACTAATGGACTTCAAGATAGACTTTAGATAAAATGCACACACACACACACACTGCTGGTCTCTTAGTCCCACTTTTTTGGTACTCATCAAGTCATTATAAGTTTCTTATTCACTGCTTCACTTTCAGTCATTAACTTATCCGTGAATTAATTATTCACTCGCTCAGTGGTTTATATCTTCTGTTATTAAGTTGTATTCAGACTGTGGTTGTTTGGCACTTTATTTTGTAAAATGTCTTTTCTCTTGTTTCCTAAGTTTTAAGATAAATCTTCAGAGATGTATGTAGGGAGCAAATTTCTGAAAATCTAAATGAAAACATGAATCATAGGTTTTTAAAGAGTCCAATCTCATATTTTCTATCGATGTTAAATGTCTGTTCAACAAACTGCATTTGTGTGTTCCTGTAAAAATTAAACCTCTCTCTCCCTCTCTTTCCCAAAGACCTCTGACGCCAGTGGGAAACAAGTAACACATTATGCTGCTGGGCTGACCTCCTAAAATAGCCACAGTTTAGCTCCGGTTAAGACCCCTCACCTGACTCAAAGATCCTTAAATTCCAGTTTCAATGTCCACATTATACAGTAAGTCAGTTGGGAATGTTGGTTGTTAGATGTGTAAGAACTTACAGGAAAATTGTTCACAAATGAAACACAGAGACTGTTTTTCAGAGTTTTATAAGTTGTTTTTTTTTCAACCTAAGTCAATGTTTTTGGACCTCGATGTTTTGTTTTTTTTTAAATGTTGTGCAATGTTTTACTGACTGTGTAATCTCAATTTAATTCAAGAAGCAATCAGGTCCAAAACAGAAGCAAAGTCAGACTAAACACTGAAAATGGCTTTATCACACAAATAAAATATCCTGAAGTAATAATCCCTGTTGTATTGTTTTTAAATAACTCCTGCTATAAAGTTTGTTGTTAGCTCTTTATAGCCCCAGCTGACACAAGCCATGACTGGCTGTTAGGAGGTGTCCATCATTCATCAATAGGCAAGTCAGTGACCTTTGACACTGAAGGTCATCAGTTTGGTCACCTCTTCATGTGAGACCATTTCTTGGACACACGTTCCCACAGTGTCTCCACAGAGAGTCAAGGTGGCCCTGGTGGCCGACGTGCATGATACTGATTAATCCTTGTAACTGTCTGTCCTCTTTATCATCACCAGCTCTTCAGATTATTAATCCGTACTTAAGTTTTTAAGTCTATAGATGTAGGAGTAACAACTGACATGCAGTCCTTCATGCTGTATTGAGAAGATACATTATCCACTCCTGACTATACTATCAACTGTACTGTGAATGTACATCAAATAGCTCTTTTGTGTTTTTATTTGGTTTCAGAGGCACAGCTGGAAACTGCCTTTAATGCATTTAATATAAAGACTTCACCCTTTAATACTGAAATTATTACACAGAGCTGCATTTGGAAACATTCAGAGGAGTTTAAATACCACTGCAGTTATGCTCTCATTAACAACAAGCACACATTTATAGTTTTTACTGATTAAGTGGATGACAAATCTCAAATTTGTTCAGCAGTGTACGAACAACTGAATGTCATTACAGTTAAAATACTTGTGAAGTTTATATTGTTTTAGTTTCAATTACAGTTTTTTGTATTTTTTTATGAAGTATGTCCCCACAGTTAATGACAAATGCACTGCTGAATAGATTTGTTTACAGCTGTGAACTATTATAAAGATTAAACAGGGTGGGTAAGGTAAAGTGTCATCGTTACATTACCCATCAGAAAAGCCAACAGAGGCCTTCACCTTATTTTTGCCCTGGGTGCTTTAAGAGGTCCAATCAGACCTGTTCAGCAGTTACAGCATGTCCCGGTGTGCTGGATGTGTTGCTGTGTGCTGAGTGTCTGTTGTTGGAGGCGTATAAGTTACTCTGACGTCAGCTGTTCTGATCATTGAGACAGCAGCTCAGGTCTGACCAGGTCAAACTGTCATGGCGGGACACAGCTGAGATTATCCAACCTTCTTCTCACACAGATGTACCGCACAGATTAAACAACGGATCTGGGCCTGAAGTTCGTCTGGGACACTGTTTGTTCTGTTTGTGCAGTGCGCTTAACTTCTTAATCGTTTAACTGTGCCTCACCAAGACGTTGGAACAAATAGGAAGAGTTATTCAGGTGATGCAGCTCTAAAGTCCTGTTGTTTACAGCCTCTTGATTTTATCTTAAAGCTGCTATAATTAACCTTTTTCTGTTTCTATGGATCATGTTAATGAATGGGGTCATTCATGGTAACAAAACCACAGCTTCCTCCAATTCTCCAGAGAGTTTTGATGTCTTTCAGGTCAATATTTTGGTTTTGGTTCACTGATTTTTCAAAGCTTTTTTTATTTTAGCAGCAGGGGGGGAAAAAGTCCTAAAACCACAACTGTCAAGCATCACACATCAGGCAGATGAAGTCAGCAACTACCTGGTTAATATAGTAAAGCATTTAACAGCTGAAAAGTTTGATATGTGCCTCAGAAACTGGTGAAGATCAACAAAAACAGGGTCAGGAGACCAGAAACATGACTTCAAATCAATGACAAAGATGATTCATTAGTGTAAATATGCAACTGTTGAAAACTGCTGCCCTAGATTCAGTAAAGGCAGGTTTCATACAAAAGGAAACTAATGTATACCACACTTTGTAATTTTTTTATTGTGTTACTGTCTATAGCAGAGATCCTATTTTCTTTCCACGCTACATTTATTCCAGTCGTGGTGACACAGCAAATACAAGGAGCTGAGATTAACTGTGACTCAGCAGCTATCTGATGAGATTCACAGGTCATCAACATCAGCACTTGTTGGCCAGGGACACAGATTAAAGCTTTAATTATGTTCACAGGCCAACTCACAAAGATGTTCCTCAGAGCCTGAGCTGTGCTTTAAAAAAACAGCTGGTGTGTGTGGGTCACTTTGAATTCAAACTGGCTAAAATTGGAGTTACATTTGTAAGTGTTGCAATTATGTAACTTTGATTGGATCTGAAGTTTTAAATCTTCAAAACTCACATTAAGATTATTTGAGAAAGGTGACAGAGTGACAAAGACATCTTTCAGTAAATTTTGTAATATTTTGTTTACCGTATTTTCCAGACTATTGAGCGCACCTGTGTATAAGCCGCTATTGAATTTATTCGAACAGTTTCATGTGGTCCACTCTGAGTGGGTCTGGTGTGACGAGGCTAAATGTATCGGCGGCACAGAGCTTGCTAGCTTGTAAAAAGCTAACAAGCCACCGGTGTTTAAGCCACAGGGTTCAAAGCGTCGGAAAAAAGTAGTGGCTTATAGTCTGGAAAATACGGTACTTTTTCATCTTTGAGTTTTAGTGTTGGATACTTTGTAGTGCTACGTTTAAAGTGCTGAGTCATTAGTGCAGCTTCGACAAAACTATTTGGAAAATACTTGCTTTTTTTACTAATTTGTTTGTAATGCAAAGTAAATATAATTCCTTTTTATAATTATTTATACTGTACAGTGTGTCTGTTTTACATTTCTGTCGACAAATGATTTGAGCTGAGCTTTAGTTTTATATTTGCCAGAGGACATTTTACAGAAATGTTATCACAGACTTGTAATTGGCTGCTTAGACACAATAAGAGGTCATTTTCTGTCACACCTCAAGGATTTTGCACCTAAAATAGACTGAATGTGTCTTTGCATATACACTTCCACTTACTGTTTGGGAACAAACTGCCATGCAGGTAACATCACGCATCCACACAGCTGCTATTTCCTCTGTCGGGCTGTAAATGAAAAATCCCACATACAATACAGTTACAAAGATAATGGATTCAATTCTTTTTTCTTCTCAACAGTTTATCTGCCAGAATGGATTACTTGTGTTTGCATGGAAAGGTACTTTAAAAAAAAAAAAAAAAGATAACTAACTCCTGTTCACACGAGTGTTTTAAAAAGCTCAAGGTGGTGAACACATTTAAAACAAGGCTAATCTCTTCCGCTGCTGATGAAGAGCCATTTACAGGGAGGAAGAATGTGCTGCGTCACTGAGAACATGCACACACACACACACACACACACAGACAAATCCACTGAGCTAAAAAAGGAGTTGTGCTTCATCACGACAGAGCATGTGTTTGTAAGTGTGTTCATGTGTGTGTTTGAGCATTTACAAGAGAATTAGAATAAGATAAATAAGCTGCTGTGTTTATGTTTCTCTATTTGATTTAAATATAAACTTGTTAAACTGAAAGTTGAATTTTCCAAAAGGTGTGGACAAGAAAATAACTCTACAGGTAGAAAAGCAAAGTAGATACTTGAATATACATACATTATTATACATACACCACACTATACATGATTAGACACCAGAACTATTATAATATCCAGGTCTTCATAGGAGTAAAGTGGTGTCCTTACAGATTAACTCATGAGAGTCAAAGTCAAATATTGTCCTCATGAATGTAGAGAATATTTTATAAAAAAAAATCACTTGATGATGAAGTCAAGAAATGAAAACAAAAAGTCTCCAAAGAGGTCAAAGGTCAAGAGTGGTAACAAAGGAGCCAGCCTGAGTCTGAAAGTGATTCACTGCCTTGCTCGGGGACACTTCACTGTCCCTGCTCACCAACATGGCCGTCAGAGTTGGGGATGCAGCCATAAGAAGGTGGGACACAAGAAGACCGTGACCAACACTGTGACCTGCTGCTGGTCTGATGCTCTTTGACTTTGGCTGCATTGCCTTTACAGCCACAGTAGGTGTAAGAAACACATCATCATTTTCCTTCCTTGTAAACACTTTGTACAACCTGAGCCTTTACAGATATTAATACGACTGATTTTATCACTATTCTCACCATTCTTCTTTAATTCTGATATGATCCTTTGGTATAAGAAGTATTTTCTGATCTTAAACACAGGTGCAGTTGTACACGATATATCGTTACATCAGGCTGCCTGAAGTATTTGCTCTCACTTATGGATCTGTAAAGTTAGACTATGTGCTGCCTGACCCTCCACACACACACAGACAGTATCAGGCTTAAAAAATGTTTTGTGGATTTGCCCCTCGCTCCTCCTCCTCATCCATCTCTGTGGAAGAAAAGACATTCAGCTCTTTGTTGTTGGCTGTAAGAGATGGTAACAGGAGCCTCCTGAGGAGACAGCACTGAAACAGACACACAAAGGACCTGTGTGTGTGTGTGTGTGTGTGTGTGTGTGTGTGTGGACACTGGTGAACTTGGAGAGAGTGAGGCAGAGTAAGAAACTGTGTGTACCTGGCCCTGACTCCCTGAGGCTGGGAACTCCAGACGAACAGGTGTGTTTACCTGAACAAAAGCTCTGACAGCTTCACTGCTGTAGATGTGTGCGCCTGTGAGCATCACACCACTGCTCAAATCCAATGTTACGCCCGGAGGTGCTGCAAGCTCTCTTTATGTTTCCACACATTTTCTCGGTAAAGCTCAACTCTAATCTGTAAGTGACATAACTGTAACTCTGACTGGCTCCCACTGGGAAAGATCTGAGCAGCTTACACCTATAACTGGGTCAGATCTTTGCATCTTAGGCTTTACCATCAGCTGCAAGGGGCTAGCTGGCAACACTGAAGGTGATGAGTGGTACAACTTACCTGAGCTGAGCCAATCAACAAGAAGCCTCAATATTACAATAATTAATTCCCTAATGGAGAATGACAAACCATGAACCTCAAAAGTGAGACACACAAACAAGTATATTTATAAATCTGGGAGTGATTTCAGCAGCTATTCAGGAGGATTTAGTGAACTGCATTTGTGGATGTGACAGGAGAGATTCTTAAAATACCTTTTTTTGCCCCTCAAATATTTGTTTTGCTGATAATATTCCTTCTGTTTGTGTAAGGGATGGCTCATTTCTTTACACACCCTAATGCAGGAGTGTCAAACTCATGCCATGGAGGGCCGAGACACTGCAGGTTTTCTTTCCAGCCGGTCACTAAAGCAGGTGATTTTAATCATGAACACCAGGGAAGGAGCTCATCAGTGCTGCTGGAGAGATGGCTGGAAAGAAAACCTGCAGGGTCTCGGCCCTCCATGGTGCGAGTTTGACACCCCTGCAAGGGTTATCGGAGAAGGAGAGCTCATGCACCTGTTGCCTCAGTGGGGGAAACTGGCTTAAAAAAACTATGCTGACATCTAGTGCACAAAGAAAGTACGCCTGTCTTGTTTTTAATATGTGACACAAAGCTGCCATTCCTCACATTGTTATTCATAAAGTCACAAACCAAAGTTTGTCTGTGGTTCTAGTTATTTAATGATGCAGAGTCATTAAATCATAAGAAGCTTAAAGGGGCTTTCTTCTGCATTTAGAATAATTCAGGTCAAAAATAATGAACTACCTATAAACCATACATTCATATAATATAGTGTATATGTTTAATT
The DNA here is from genome assembly GCA_900323345.1 of Pseudochromis fuscus. Lineage (NCBI taxonomy): Eukaryota > Metazoa > Chordata > Actinopteri > Pseudochromidae > Pseudochromis > Pseudochromis fuscus. The sequence continues at coordinate 19,566 of OOFC01033719.1, read as the reverse complement.
ACGTAAGTCACTTCAAATTTAATGTCTTCAAAATTACCTGCACAAACAAATTCCTGAAAATCTTTATTTTATTGAGTTTAATTGTGGTAAATACACACAACAGTCATTCCAGCTAATATTGTTTTTTTGTTTTTTTACAGCTTTATTCAAGACATTTTATGCCTTTGTTCCACAAACAAGTCTAAAAGGAAAGAAACATAAATCTGACAACCAAGCTACTCAAGTAAAACTGATAACAACAACAGCACAACATTGATACAAATCTTCTTGCCATTATCAGCAGCCTACATCCATTTGAAATCCCTTGTTCGATTCGAATCTCTGTCACACAGGTAAAATACATAAATAACCACACTTGTGTCTCCATTTCAGGGTCAGTGACCCTTCTCACATGTAAGTATAAGCTGGTCTAAAAAAGCCATGTATCTTAAGAGGATCTGTGTATCACTGCTCTCGTCCTGCGACCTCTTTACATGCTAATCTTTCTTACAGATACTAACTGTAGTCATAACCTCTGGTGGCTTCAGTTACAACACAATCATCTTTACAATTACAGTTTAACTGCTAATTTTCCTTCTTTGTCAGTGATACATTCATATGCTGTCAAAGTTGCTTTCTTCCATTCAAAAGCATTGTGGATATCAGATATACAGAGAGAAAAAAATAAAAGTCTATCTATGACAAGAGACCTTAGTGGTCATTCATCTATATTCATGACTGTGGTGTGCAACTGGGAGAGATCCGGGTGGATTCACATGTTGATCCAGGTGGTATCCAGGGTGGTTGTCCTGGTCCCTCTGCCTGGCAGCAACAACACAACAGTGCTGTGTGTTAATCCAGCTAGATGTCTCCCGGTCCAGCTCACAACACAGGCTGGTAGCACTCCACGTCCTGTGCTACGAATCTCATTCAGCGTGCAAGTGGTATGTACATGACTATACAAGTTATGTACACAGAAAAGTGCAAAGTAGCATAGTGCACACCTCAAAGGTTGAACACATTTCTTATGATTCTGTTAGGAAATATTTCTCTTTGTGCATTTCTGAGGAGTTTAGTGCAGCCAAACAGATGCTTCATGTATTTTGTTACGATGGAGAGAGGTATCAGAAACTCATACTGTCAACATCAGACTTCAGCTGCGTTGATTCTCTATGTTGAAGATGCTTTTGATATGACCTCTCTCAAGCAGACATCACAGCGCTGGCTGTCGTCTGAAAGAGGAGGGAACTGTTAAATCTTTGTTACATCATAGAAATGGCCAAAACGCCAGACAGTAAGTAACTGTGATTAAAAGCTTGAGGATTTGGGAAGAGATTTCCTAAGGTTCGGCTGAGCTGTGTCTTCAGAGACCACTGGTGTATATAATGTTATAGCCTGTGAATCAGTTCTGACTGAACACTCCCATGATAAGGCACGGGACACAAGGAGGGGCTGTGGTTCAAGTTCAGCATCACCCGAGTTCAACAAAACACCATAAGCTGCCTTCAGGTTTCACTGCATGTCAATAAAACACTGCACTGTGCTTGAATGTAGAGGTAGTTTTAAGATATTTTTTTACTCTTTACTGCACTAGCGGAGCCTTAAGGCAACAATCTGGTCAACTCAGACACTGCAAAACTATAAGAAATCAAGAACGTGGATGATATTAAACTTGAACCACAGAGCGGGGATTATTGGTTTGAATGCACAGAGAAAATACTTAACAGAAACATAAAGATATCACTTCAATCATTATTGTTGGTTTTTCATGTTGTTGTTGGGGAAATATATTTGGTATATTTTTATATTTGGAAGCTGTCAACCGAGCTGGTAACCTAATTTACCTGTCAGCTCCTTAAACTTCACAAGGGCGTTAAAATTAGTATAAAAAGTGCAAAAAAAAGAAGTAATCAAATTGCAGTTTTGTGGGACATTGGGTAACTTCAGTGAGAGTCAGAATAAGCCTTTTTCCCTCAAAATGGCTTTTCTTTTAAACTCCATCCAGCTCATCTCATGAGGTGGCTCGACGGCTTGTAGTGCAGTGTGAGTTGGCGGGAGCTGTACCCGGACATGCCGATACCCATGATACCCAGCAGCATGGCCATGCGTGGCATAGCAGGGGCCTCCCGGCTCTGCAGCATAGTCTGGGCGGCCTGCGTCTGAAAGAGAAAGCGGGAGTCACCACCACCACCCACGTAGCCTGACAACCACTACCATGCACCATCATCATTTGCAGTAGAGTCCGTAAAGAGATGAACCTGGTCACATACCTGCCTCATCCCAGCGATGGCTTTACCATAAGGGAAGAGACGTGCTAGAATCTCCACTTTTGTCAAGGCTGAGTTTTTATTAAACCGTCTCATACAGCGACTGCCTGTGTTTCAGTCCTCTGTGAGTTTGGAGACATCTCAGAATTTTGAGCCAATCCAGGACATGTCCTGAAGTCAAATATAAATTCAGTTATATATATCTCAAAATTATGAGTCTCCAAATTTTGTCATTTCCTTTTTTTCAGATAAATAATATGATTAAATGTTCCCGTATGACCTGAAAATAAGTTTTATTTCCAAGGCTAAACTTAAAGAAACTAAAATCCCCTTAGAAAGTCTGAAAAATACATCATCGCAATGTTCAAAACAAAACTATTTTTAATGCTTATGAAGAGCTGACATTTTGGAGATGAATGGTTCTCACCAGTGAGCAACAATTACCTTTTTGCTCATCAAAAAATATAAATAAAGTTTGAGTTTTGTTCACAGATATGACACAATAATAATTTTTCTAATCCGGTTTTATAATTCACCAAGAATAACTGAACATGAACTTGGATGAGCTGAGACATAGATGAAGAGGATGATGTGCCCCATTTTCAAACAAATACAAGCCATGACTACAGGTTTCTAAATCCAGGTGCAGGTCTGAAATACCCACCCAGGTCACTGGGAACATGAATCTCATGCTATTCCTCTGGAGATCCAATTAGAGGGCATTTACCTGTCCCTGGGGAGCTAGGACATGTCTGATTCAAATCCATTCAAAGACAGGCTGCAGTAATCCTCTATCTTAAATCCTACCGTGACACCTAGAAACTGGTATTTTATGCATAGTGATGAGTCAGTGGTATAATTTAAAATGAGCTTTAGCCAATAAAAATTTAATTTCTATTTAAGTTAAAGTATAATTCAAACAGTTCTAATGTATATCAGAAGCAACTTTAAGCTTGTTAAAATGTTAAAATCTACACCACGGTTGTTGCTGTTTTGCTACTTTTCACTGTGGTGCAGGGAAATGTGCATGGCCTGGACTCTAGAGCTCAACAGGTGTTTGTTTTTACAGCCTCTGGTGGAATTTCCTTCACTGTTGCACCACTGCAGATGTCCCTTGATGTCCAAGACTAATCAGTTATCTATCTGAAGAAGAAAATCGCCCTAAAGCATCTTACGCACCTGGAGGTATCTGATATATCCAGGGGTCAATCGGGGGATGCGGAAAAACATTGTTGTTGTTCTCTCCAGTGTTTCTCAGTTGAGACCACAAAACCCCTCTGCAACAAGCCCTCTGGGGTTTCTGCTAGGCAACTTTATCACCAGTAATCCCTCTGCTTCTTTGCCCCGTGTGTCTCTTCTTCCTCGGTCTGTTCTGCCAGGTTGAGTGTGGCAGTGGCAGCAGCTCTCGCCTCTGCGTCCAAACACACACACATACAAACACACTCCTCGCTCCCTCGGTCAGATGCACCGACACACACCTGCACTGTGATGATTTCCCCCTGTGAGCGTCCAGTCTCTGGAGGTAGTATATAAAGCCTTGGCTTCATTGCATAAGCTGGTCACATGGGCTTGGTCTGCGTGTCTTTGTGTGTATGTGCATTGGTGTCAGTGATGGATTAGCAGAGCCACTGGAGTTGGGATGGATTAATATACTTGTTAGAGATGTTCCACTGGCAACCAATTATGTAGGGAAAAAAACACATAACCCCATCAAGGGATGACAGAGCAACACTGTGGTGACGTCTGCAGGTTGCCGTTTTAACAATTAGATACAATTAAAAGGTTAATCTCTATTGCGACAATAGTACACAACTGTCGACAAGTAGAGCAGAAACAAAAACAAACAGGAAGGATGGTTGTACAGGAGAGTGACAACCAGACAACTACAACCAGTGACAGATGTATGTGCACCTGACTTTTACAAAATCTCATTCATATATTTTCTGTGATTATTTATTCTTCCTCGGGGTCGTGGCTGATGAGCAACTTACCATCCCAGCATGCATACCAGAAAAAAGTGAGGAAACATAAGGCACAAGCTGTCAGTCTGTCATTCTGTCCAGGTTTGCATTTATATACACCCACAGTCACATTCATAACTGTGGACAAAATTAGAGCTATAATTCCACTTGAACTTGGTTATTATTTATTAACCATAAAGGACCAATAAGCATGTTAGATTAAAGTCAGTCAGTCATCTTCTATACCTGCTTTCTCCACACTTGGGTCGCAGGGATCTGCTGGAGCCTATCCCAGCTGTCATCTGGCCAGAGGCGGGGTACACCCTGGACAGGTTGCTAGCCTATCGCAGGGCTAACACAGACACAAACAACAATTCACGCTCCCACTGCACCACCGTGCCACCCCCTAGATCAAAGTCTAATTACATTAAGATAAAAACCGTAAGCTGCCCAAAATCATCACAGAAACGACGCTACTTTCTGAAGGTGTAAAACAGAATAAATAGTTGTGTGCTCAAGCAACAGCGACAACAATATACACTGTAAAAACTAAAATGTTGTTTTTACGGTAAACTGCCGGCAGCTGTGGTTGCCAGAACGGTACCGTAAAATTACGGTAAAAGATTTTCTTCATTTACGGAAAACAAATGTATTGATACTGTCAAT
>OOFC01033719.1:0-14377 GCA_900323345.1 Pseudochromis fuscus | reverse complement strand
TTACAGCTTTTTACTGTCATGAATTGACAATGTTTCACCGTAAAATTTACTAACATTTTTTACAGTGTAAGCCAGTTAAAACGATTTTCCAAATGTGTCAACAAAGCTATTTCCAGTGTCCTCTCGATGTCAAGCTGGTCAAATGACAGTATTTTTGTATGATAACTCAACCACTCTCCTTAAGAATAGCTCTGAAAATAGGCCCTTGCTGCTTCCTCTGGTTATCTGTGTGGTGTCACGAAAAGTAGGATTTGGCACTTCTTCCTAGAAGGATTTTGCAGACTCATCCGTGAAGACATGCAATGTACTGGTAGATTAACTTCAGGCAGCATCACCAAAGAAGGAACATTTAGTAGGAACTTAATAATAATACTTTCATCAGTGCTTTCATTTAAAAAATACACCTATGCAAATATAAATTGAGGCAGCAGGAGGTATAGGCTATGATTTTTACTCAATGTGGAGCCACAATAGTTATACTGACATGTTCCTGGGGGCCTTTCTTCACAACGGGAAAGCTTGAAGTAATATTTAAAGAACTTCAAAGTACCACAGTACCACTGTGCAGCCTAATAATTGTTTTGACAGACAGCTCAAGATACCTGAACTCACACGGCAGGAACAGATTAGCTCAATCTTACAGACATGCGAGACTGATTAAAGACAAATCTAATCACTTAATCTCTCAAAAAACAATGCAATTAAAGTTTTATGTAAATTTTCTTCAATTAGTGTTACGTAGTTATTTTAAATGTGACTTCAAAATGCCTCACACTAATGTCATGATGTGCACTGTACAGTGAATTGTGCTTTTTAAGGCTTCTTAAAATTAATTTTCTTCTCAGCAGGTGTCTGTTTCCAGAACAACACCGTATAAAGCTATTTCTCTTTTTAACTTTTCAACAGCATATTACCATCACATTTGCCTAGTTATAATTCAGTATAACAGAAAATCAACATTTCAGAAAAGACCGGTAAAATTAGCACAACAAATAAATAGAAACAAAGAAAACAATACGTCATTATAGATATATGTAAGGATTTGATGTTTTTAAAAAAACTTTATGTTCCAAAATGTGACTTGATTCAAATGGGCGAACGATTACAAAAATAAAATAAACAACACAAATTAAAATTTTAATAAAATACCTGTTTTGAAAGGGCACTTTTCTAGACAGGCTTCAAGCTCATGACGTCATCACCACGCGTCGTCAAATAAAGAAGAACCCCAGAAAGCAATAAAAACAGAACGCGGGTCAATGCAAAGTTCAGAAGCAGAGTACTTACTCCAATTTTCCAAAATGCAAATAAAAATCTAACTGGAAAATTTCGAAACATAAGTGGAATTAACGTTCTGCCGATGCTGTTTCGCCACAGAAGAGTGAAGTTTTTCTTCTGAGCTGGTAAAAACGAGCAGGCTAAACGTAGTGAGCTAACAGCTAAAGGCTGCTTTAGCTGCGCAGTTTCGTTTCACTTTAAACACAGAAAACACAACCAGCTGAGTCAGTTTACTGTAGCTCTGATATTTCTGCAATGGTACATCTTGGAAACCGGCATGGGCCAGTTTTCAGGATATATACAATATAAACAATAGGTTACGGTTCATACTTGAAGCTTTGCACATTTGGATTTATATTTTGTTATATTTGTCCAGTTCTGGCAACGTGGACTAACAAGGTATTGCTTGTGATATTTCATTACTGGCTGCAGTTTACACTTCTTTAGAATGTAATGTTTTTGCACGAAAGAGAGAAAAAGGTACTTGATATCCAAAATAACCAAATGAGTTGTTTATGTGAAGACTTGTTGACAACACTGTTGTCATATGTGATATCGTGACAGTCACGTAAAACTTCTCCACACGTTTTAGATCGTGTTCAGTTGGAGATTTCCGAAACCCAGATGCGTTAATAAATCCTAGAAAAAGCAAAGGACAAATCAAGTATTTGCTCAGTTTAAAATGTTATTTATCAAAACATTATTGTTCAGTCCATAGTGTTGGTGGCAGCATACTTTGTTATTCTTGCCTTTATGCAAATGTAACTTGCATATTGAGCATTCATATGTCAGAAAAGATTTAAGTAATGCATGTGCTTTGCCAACCATGCACCACACAAATGTTGGCAGTCTGGAGTTATATTAAAACAGTTTGGATACAATATCAGTACTACAATAATTGAGGAAAAAATACACAAGATTTCACATTTTTACAGCCACAGTCATCAAATGTCTGATATTTCCTTTGACTTTGGCTGCTTCTTATACATATTTGCATCACTGTCATACATACTGTTGCTTTTTTGTTGATGTGCTCGTAGGCAGTGGTGTTCTGTGTCATTGGACTTTTAAAATGACCATAACCTGTGGTGGTTTTATTCCTGCCACAGTTCTTCTTCACTGTCCTCTATTCACTCATTATATATTACCAATCAGACGGTTGTTGTTATCTTCATTCATTTCTCTGCTCTTTTTCAGCCACAATGAAGAGAAGAAGTGATGCAGCGCTGGCGACACTGCAAGGGTCAAAAAGACGCCGCGACGACAGCAGCTCAGACGAAGAGTCACGATTATCCAGACAAGGTCGATAAATTAATTTTCCCTCTCTTAACCATGACTGGCATGATTTTAGATAAAAAATCGGACATGCTCCAGGAAATATTGAAAGCCATCAGTTCATAGAGATTTCAAATAACTTTCTTTAGTTTGTATTGAGGGTCTTTTTCAAGTACAGTGGAATTCCAGGAAAGGTTGTAAGGCTGTGATTTCATCTAGTATGAGAACTAAGTTCAGTGCAAGATTTTAATGGCTAGAAGGTGATTTGATGAACATTGTGGTTAAGGTTGTTAACTCAGATACTAATTAGTTTTTTCTTTGAGATGTGTTGTTTGTTTTGATTAGTCTGCCTACTCTTTTCTTTAGAGGAATTGTTTGTACATGTGTGTTTGTGCTTCTGTCTTGTCCAGATTCGAGCCAAAATGACTCCCTCAGTGACCAGGAAGATCACAGACCGGGGTTCTCTATGCCCTCCATATCATCATCGTCATCCTTTGATGCTCAAGACATTGATGCTTCCACACAGGCCTCCAAGTTTTCTATGTACAACAGTGTGTCACAGAAGCTCATGGTAATTTATTGAAAACCTCAGTGAGTCAAGATGATTCACAGTTAAATGTCTTTGTTCCCTGCATTGCAGAATTTCAAATTGTTTATAGATTTTGAAATTGTATTTCCAATTTGTAGAGGAAGACTAAAGAGGTTTCACCATATTTTTTAAATTCTCTTGTTGTCTGTTATGTGTTACACCTCCAGGCAAAGATGGGCTTCCGAGAGGGCGAGGGTCTGGGGAAGTTTGGTCAGGGGCGCAAGGAGATTGTGGAGGCGTCTACCCAGAGAGGGAGAAGAGGACTTGGTCTCACACTACAGGGTTTCCAGGGTGAACTCAATGTTGACTGGCGTGATGAACCAGAGGTAGGCAAAAGGGATAACCCTCATTTATTGTTCTCAGACAGTTCTCACCAAATCATGTTGATGTTATATTTGTTTTACTCTCTTCACTTTGTTTCTCTCTGCTCAGCCCAGTGCTGTAGAAAAAGTTGAGTGGTTCCCAGAATGCACGACAGAGACCCCGGATGCAGATGAGCTGGGGGACTGGATGACTCTGGGACCGGTAAATACATAAACACGGATAATATTACACATTATGCAGTACATCAAACCTAAACATTCTCTTTGCTTTACATGTAATTCATTATTACTTTTGGGTCTGTACAGAGAAAACTTAAAATCGAAGATGAGACAGAGTTTTGCACAGAAGACCTGCTGCACACTGTTCTACGGTGCAAGGTGAGCTCTAACATTAAACATCTACCTTCCACCTCTGTCTTTATTTTTTTGAGTTAAGGAGAAATTAAATTGAGAGAGAGAAAGCCTGTTGAGAGTTAGAATTCATACCTGTGGTTTCTTGTCAATAAAAACTCACTTGTATTCAGTTGGCTTCCTGTAATTCCCTTACATCAAAATGTTATTGGCATTTTTTGGACGCTCTTATTTTCTACTCTCTCTCTAATGATTGAAAGGTCAAATCATTCATCTTGCGTAATCCTGAGCTGTGTAAACACTGCGTCTGAATGATGTTTAGACGGTGTTTGACGATCTGGAGGGAGAGGAGATGAGGAGAGCTCGGACACGCTCCAACCCTTACGAAACAATTAGAGGAGGTATCTTCCTCAACAGGTTAGTCTGTAATCAGTACAGGTAGCACCACTAACCATTTATCAGGATAAAATAATTATCTATTTTGGAAGTAATTTTTTGTTATAGGGTTTTTGTTGTTTTACAAATATTGGAAACAAGTGAGATCTTTTGCCTTTTTTTTAAACTTATTTATTTATTTTGTGAAAGTAAAATCAATTAATCATCAATCAATCATTGGAATGACTGTTGATTATTTTTCATTTCTGCTTTTGAAAAGTCTCAGTCAGTGTTCTGTTGAGTGTAAATCCTTAATTAATGACAAGTTGCTTTATGTGCTTTAGAGCTGCTATGAAAATGGCCAACATCGACCACTGCTTCGACAATATGTTCACTAACCCAAAGGATTCTCAAGGGGTGAGTGGGTGAAAGTAACTTTTGTTGGATTACAACACACAGAGCCTCATAAACAGATGGTGAGAGGAAACCTTTCTCGTTGTGTAGAAACCTCTGACGAAAGACCGCGAGGGCGAGCTTCTGTACTTCGGTGACGTCTGTGCAGGGCCTGGAGGCTTTTCAGAGTACATACTGTGGAAGAGACGCTGGCACGCCAAGGGCTTTGGCATGACGCTGAAAGGACCCTGTGACTTCAAACTGGAAGATTTCTACGCGGCGCCGAGTGAGCTGTTCGAGCCTTATTACGGTACGTTGACAAAACCTGCACATCGCACCCAGGGGAGGAGAGACACGGGTTTATGTTTCAGGTGATGAATGATTCAGTGGAAGTTTGACCTCTGTGTCTCAGGTGAGGGAGGGGTGGACGGGGACGGCGACATTACTCGCCCTGAAAACGTGACTGCTTTCCGTAACTTTGTGATGGAGAGCACAGAGAGAAGAGGGCTGCACATCCTCATGGCAGATGGGGTGAGACAACTTGAGTATTTTTGTAGGTACTGCTTTGCTTTCGAAAGAGGAGAACAAAGGTCACAGATTCTCAGTTTTGGCTGCCTGCTTAGTGTTTGGATCAGTGTTGGTATGATCTCTGCCTCTGGTAGGGTTTCTCTGTGGAAGGCCAAGAGAACATCCAGGAGATCCTGAGCAAACAGCTGCTGCTCTGTCAGTTCCTCACTGCCATCTCTACACTCAGGACAGGTATGTGTGTGTGTGCATGAATGGGTGAGTCACCTGTTCATCAATTGTTTAATACTCTGTGTTTGCACATTTAATGTTCACCCACCACATTGTCTCCTTGTTTTATCCAGGTGGCCACTTTGTCTGTAAGACCTTTGACCTCTTCACTCCTTTCAGTGTGGGTTTGGTTTACCTGCTCTACCTCTGCTTCGACAGGATCTGTCTGTTTAAACCTGTGACCAGCAGGCCTGCCAACTCTGAGAGGTGAGGGTGCATCCATGTGTCTTTGTGCATGTGAGAATATGATCAATTTACAACAGGACAGGTTTGGATTTTTGTCATAAATCGTATGAAATAACATAAATAATCTTAATAGTTTTCTATTTTGTTACACAAACATTGAAGTATCTGTTAAATAATATTTTCATAATTACCAAGTTAACAGAAAAGTAGACAGACAATGAGTAGACTACCATATTTTCATACTAATATTTTACTGAGAATGAAAAACAAAGTGACATATAACAGGATATGTAGCCTCACTGGGTGTTTGAATGTCAAATAGTTGGTTTATGTATTCATAAGAATGAGTGAGAAACTTTATTTGATCCCAAAGTGGAACAGTGGTGTGTGTAAGTAGAAGTAGTAGAGATCTGTTTTGTTTTTTAAATTTAAATCACATCACATTAAGTCCTTGTCTCAGTGAAGCTGTACGTCTTTCCTCATGTTGTCATCCGCAGGTACATTGTGTGTCGTGGTCTGAAACCGGGTACAGACGCGGTCAGGGAATACATGTTCAGAGTCAACCTGAAACTGAACCAACTCAGGAACACGGAAAGAGATGTCACAGATGTGGTCCCGCTGCATATCATCAAGGAAGACACTGACTTCTACCAGTTTATGGTCAACTCCAATGAGAGGTAGAAACAGACAGTTTTCACCAAGGATGTAAATCGCTGCATTTTTAACAGAGTGACTGACAGAGATTGAATTCATTTGTCACTGCAGCCTCGGTGCAGTCCAGATCAAGGCTTTGGCCAAGATCCACGCTTATGTGGTAGATCCGTAAGTAACCACTGTTGTGCCTTTGTATTTATTGATGTCCATTTATCTCTACTTTGCTACAACTGTTTGTATTGTGTGTGTGCCTGAAACTGACTGTGTTACACTGCACTGTTTGTAGGGCGCTTTCAGAGCCGAGGCAAGCAGACATCAGGAAGGAGTGTTTGAAGGTCTGGGGGGTGAGTAGGGGAGCTGATACTGAACTAAAATACCATCTATCTATCTATCTATCTATCTATCTAGTTTTTAATATATTTCATGTTCATATGTGTCCATATCCAGGTCCCAGACAAGGCCAGAGTCACTCCAGCTTCCTCAGACCCAAAGTCAAAATTCTATGAACTTATCAAGGTAAGATAAAACATTTCGGATTAAAGGAAATCCCATTGAGTATAATTCAATATTAATACCGTACTTTCCGGACTATTGAGCACACCTGAATATAAGCCGCACCTGTCTATAAGCCGTAGGTGGTGTCCACGTTGTAACATGGGATATTTACAAAGAAAGATTTTTTTTTTACTTTTAATTAAATATATGTTTTTTTTCCAAACAGTGCTTGTAACACGGCTGGTTACACAGTAGTCTACCAAAAACGTCCCCATTCGCTATCTTCATCTTCCTCCTGCACTAAAAGCACTAGTGTGCATTCAATCAGTTCTTTGCGCTGCGTCTCCAACGTCTCACCACATTGATGCCAAGCTTACGTGCAGCAGCTTTATTTCCTTCTTCAACAGCCAGATCCATCGCCTTTAACTTGAAAGCTGCATCATGTGCATTTCTTCGTGTGTTTTCTATGATGAGGTTGTGTACATGAATCACAGAATGACTGATCTGAAGAATTTAGTGTGAGTGCATTTGATTTCATTCAAACAGTTTCATGCTGTCCACTGTGACCTGTTCGGTAATTTCATGGGTCTGATGTGATGAGGCTAAATGTATCGGCGGCACGAGGCTCGTTGGCTTTTTACAAGCTAGTGAGCTTCGTGCCGCCGATACGTGAGCCGCACCGATGTTTAAGCTGCACGGTTCAAAGCGTCGGAAAAAAGTAGGGGCTCATAGTCCGGAATTTACGGTAAATAGGTTTTTTGAGAATAAACTATTATAACTTCATACATTTTGATTCTAGAACATGTAGTAAATATGCCCATTACGAAGGTTGCATTTGTCTCTGTGTTTGCTCTCGGACTCTAATTCTCGCTCCGTCTGCTGCACTTCAGAATTCGGACGTGGAGTCGTTCCAGTGTAAGCTGACCCCCCTCAACTCCACCACACTCGATAAGCTGCGTCACATCCTGGACCACAGGTGCATTGTGGGAGGTGGAGAGCAGATCTTTCTTCTAGCACTAGGGGTGAGTCTTACAAGACGGTGTTGGTCTTCAACTTGTTTCTTGTCTTTCAATGAAAACAAATATATTATGAATAAAGGCGGAAACGATACATTGCACATTAAATGAATAGTCCATACTCGTAGTCAACAAGTTTGACGGGAGAGAAATGTGCAGGTGTAAAAACAGCACAGGAGTGTAACGAGGAACAAACCAGGTATTGTAACTGTGCTGGAACAAGCCTGATCCACTGCAACACAACACTTAAAACATGCCCTCCTCAAAGTTACTCCCCTCTGGACACCTCTGTGGCAACAATGTACAGGCACAAAAAACTGCTATTAATCATACAACCTTATTTCTTTCTACTTGTTCCCCAAACACTCATTTTCAGGATTTTAACCCTTTAACAATTTAATTATTTGAAATATTTCATTTTTTATTACAAAAACACGAAAAAATGTATTTTCCATTTAATGAAAAGTAGAGGATGGGGCTTAGGGGGTTATTAAAGTCTTGAATATGTCAAGGATTGGCAACAAAATTGTATTAGTAGTTTTTTATGTAGTGACAGATTTCAAATGAGGTACCCTCTGGACATCTTTGTGGCAAAAAACTTGTATTGAATCATTATACATCAATATATTTTTATGATTTTTTTCATAAATCACTTAAAGGCGTCTGCTGCTAACACCTTATACCACAGGGCATCCTCAGAGAGGCTGTAGAGTTGATTCCTCAGGCTGTTTAGGCAGCACGCAAAGAACCAACAGCATTATAGACGGGGGTCGTCTTAATGTTTTTGTTCATCAGTGTTTTTGCTTCAGGATTTCCTCTCTTTCCTTATTTGATGTTAGATAGCATCTTCCAGCTTCGCTCCTGTCAGTACAATATTACATGCAGTAATGTGACAACCAGGCTAATGTCGGTAAAGTCAGCTGCTTCATGTGCTTCCCTTTTCTTCTGGCAAATATTAAAATACAGAGCTGACAGGCTGATGCATTCAAATCTGAGGTGTTTAATCTTTAGAGGCTTTAATGTTTGTGTGCATGATGAACTGTGATTGAACCTTCTTTTCATCTCCTTATCTCCTCGCTCCATTTTGCGTTGACTTTTGTAGAAGTCTCAGATATACACATGGGACGGGAAGATGCCGGTACGCTGGAGGAAAATGGAGAATTTCAAGCTAGAGCTGCCAAGAGATACACTGCTGAGCGTGGAGATTGTCCAAGAGCTGAAGGGCGAGGTGAGAGGACAGGCTGGAAAGATGAAGGAAATATGATAGCCAGTATTTAAAAATATGTGATTGCCAGAAACTACATAGAGTTTAGATCATGTGCTGCTTTGAGGATTTGTAACTGTTATTTATTACAGTTACATTCAAAAGAGACAGAGACAGCTGAATAGGACACTGGTTGAGATTTAAGTGTGTTACACTCTCTTTTTCATGAACAGGGCAAAGCTCAACGCAGAATCAATGCAGTTCATGTCATGGATGCACTAATACTGAATGGCACTGACGTCAGAGATCAACACTTCAACCAACGGTACAACAGTCATCTGTGTTTTTTACTTGTGGTCCCTAATCTCTACATGCTTTGTTTTTTTCATGATATTTTTTTGTTACCCCTGGATCTTACTGGAACCTTTTAGACCCACCTGAAGATCCTGACCCCACAGATTGGAAACCACTATCACAAATCACCAGTTACCCCATTTATATAAACATATTCACCTCATTATACTTCTATTTCTGTGAATGCAAAGACTCTACAAATAGCAAAGAAAATGTTTCAATGCATCCTGTGATTTATTATAAATGCTTTTTGTATTTCCAGCATCCAGATGGCTGAGAAGTTTGTGAAGGCGGTTGCTAAACCCAGTCGACCGGACATGAACCCTATCAGGTACGGGCGGAAAGCAAGTGGATTGATTTGAAGGCTTGTGATTTATGTGCAGGAACCCTGGTCTCACAGAAATGACTCTTATTAGAGCGAGAAGTGGAAGCAGCATGATACAACATCGGGAAATATCAATTAGAGATAACTTGTAGAGGTTAATTAAATCTCACACGATCAGGGATGCTGATATGCAGTGTTGTAGTAGCTGTGATATAGATATAGATATAATAGAAATATTATGTTATAGTGCTGTTGAATTCTATAATAAATATTTAAATGCATCTTTCTTTTTTCCAGAGTGAAGGAGGTTTATAGGTTGGAAGAAATGGAGAAGATCTTTGTCAGGTACAAGACGCCTCTTCTATGACCTATAGTTATTATTCATTATTATTAATCATTGTTATTGAGAAATGTTTAAGATTTTTTTCAAGATCAAGGGTGGGTTTATAATCTAGAAAGATCCTGTTTTCATTTCATTTCATTCCTCACGCAGACTAGAGATGAAGGTAACTAAGAGTTCAGGAGGAGTCCCTCGTCTGTCCTACACCGGCAGAGATGACCGACACTTCCTTCCCACCGGCCTCTACATCATTAAAACTGTCAATGGTTTGTATGTGTGTAGTGCAACTTAGTTTTAAAATGTTATCGGGCAGGTTACTATATGTAGTGATTTCAGTGAACTACAAAAATGGCATCCTCCCACCTCTTTGTGACTCAGAATAACCACACATTTTTATATATAGACTACATATGTGGTAACGTCATTGAACATGAACATAACAACAAAAATAAGATAGAATAACAGAAAAATAATCCTGTAATATCCTCTAGGTTTAATATTTTGAATTTCTATAGTTTATGTGTGTGGCATCAGGGACGTTTTGCATGTGTTGAAAAGTCAGGCAGAAATTCTCAGACAAACCCTCTCTCCCTTCAGAGCCGTGGACGATGGCGTACAGTAAAAACTCCAAAATGAAGTTCTTCTTTAATAAGTTAACCAAGGAGTCGACCTATGCAATGCCACCAAACTCTGCTGCTCCCTTCCAGTACGTACTGCTCCCTCTATTGAATTTTTTTTCCCTTTCTGTGTCAGAAATTGCCAATAATATAATCTGCAATAATCATGTGACCAAAGTATATTTTCGTCGTCTTTCTTCATCAGCGTTTGCCACTCTGAGCGGCTCTTCTGGGCCTGGGTGGACGGAGTCATAGTTCACGATTCTCAGACCCGGATGGACCCTGAGAAACTGTCCAAAGATGAGGTGCTGTCCTTCATCCATCAGCATTACCAGCCCTGAAAGACTCACGGGGGCTCCCATCAGTTGCAGCCTTAAGTTATGGAGCATATAAGACATGGGAAACAGTACAAGGCAGTTTATTAATCGCTATTTAGTTTGACAATAGAAGAAAGAAAAAAGACTTCACAGCTGATTACAATCGTTTTTATGAATCTACACTTTTATTGTCCAACTAAATACCAGTTAATAAACTGCTTTATGACCCACATGAAGTTTCTCATTACTACTTCATTCAGAGATGTTTTTATCAAGTTGTAACTGGAATTCTGCAGCTGAACTGATGAATTGTTTGCTACTGTTTCTAGCAGCTACGTCAAGCAACAGACTTTTGACGAACCTGTCTTTCCGCCTTTTCCACTGTCCCTGGCTCTTTGAATTATCATGAATAGGACTCACCTCATAGGACAATGTGGAGACAAAAAGGTGTTGCTGTCGCCTCTACATTGAATTGCATGTTCCTGTAGATCCCATTTTTTCCAGTTTCTCATCCATGCTACGCTTGTGTGTGAGTTTGCATACATCACATTAGCAATGGTAGATGATAGCGTTACAAATGTTAAACTATGCATCCATATCTGTAAAACACAGTCTTGCTTGCTCGCTATACACCTGCTTTAAGCACGGCTGTCCTCCTTCAGAAGACTTGAGGGTCTGTTTGCCCAGTCTGTCACACCAACAGGCTCCTTGTTGTTGTTGCTCTTTAAAATCTGTAGCTGAGTCCCAAATACGACAAACATCTTCTGGCTTGTCCTCACCATTATTATTTGAACAAACATATCAGTCACGGATGTAGCAGCTTTCTTCTGCCCAGACTTACATCTGTCATGAAGCGTGTGATGAAAACTTGGAAGGTGTGATGTTAGATTTTAGGATGTTTCTACCCCAACACACCTCTTTATGATTGTGCCTCATATCGCCCAAGTTTGTTTTTGTCTTAAATGTTGCAGACAAGATGTTTTTTTTTCTTGTAAAGTGAACTCTCAATCCCTCTGATGTAAATAATGATAACGTAAATAAATGGGACATGTTCTTTCCTGAACGTGCTCTCTTCAACTGCGTGGTGAAACTAGATGTGGTCTGTACTTGGAATGATGACAACCATGGTTGGATTAATCTGTTTAAAGGCCACTGGTGCCCTCAAAGTCCCATGAAGTGCAGAGCACACAGTGTGTCATAAGTGAATTGTATTGTATTTTGCACAACAATTCAAAAATATACATCTTGTACCCAAGTTTTCTGCAGTTAGTTTGTGGTATTTTAATCTAACATAGACATATTTAGAAAAATCATGATTTAAAAAGATAAAGGTATTTGTTACATGTAGGATCCAATTACATAGTAATCCCATGCAAATTTACATAGAATGAAATTAACAAGTAAAAATACCTCTTAATAAATAGGTATGTAATAATATAATTTATTATCATTATTTTTAGAAATAAGTAAATATGGTATAAATTACAATTTAAAAGTCAAAACCAGTTGAAAAGTAATAATTTTGTAGATTTAATTGTTGCCTCCTGCACAAACATCCGGGCATCTCCGTTTTCTTTTATGTAAAGGCCAGTTGTTTTTAATCGATGCACAGATTTTTTTTTATTAAATAAACTAATGAGATTTAAGGTCTTATTTGTTGATTTTTAGAGGTGGTCCTTGGTTAAGATTTACCTTTACCTTTAAACAATGTCAGTCTGCTATTCTGTATGCTAAGCTAAGCTAACTGGCTGCTGGCTGTTTAATGACAGGTAACCGGTAACATATAATGCGAATAAAAGCATTTGCATGGTTGTGCTACTCCCCCTTCAATCACTGGCTTTAAATTCTAAATCCATGCTGCTCTGCACACAAACCGGTTTTTACATGGAGGCTAAAGTTGAACAAACTTTTCTTTCGTCTTATTTACTTCTACCGCGTCAATATTGACGATTATCGCTCTTATTTTGAAGTTTCACTCGCTTAGCCAATCAGATGTCAGTTTTGTGTACCCGGAAGCGATGTTACGAAAACAAACTCACTCGCTCTGACGGCGGGGGACCAACGCGTGACATTAAGGGTAATTATTTGTGTTTTTCCCCATTCTTTTCATTTTACTATTAAAATATTTGATGTGGTTTAACAAAATTAGTCTTCTTCGCAAAATATGAAAGCTCATTTTGTATTTTACAGAGCTGTGCACTAAGATGCGTTTATGTAATCTGCTGTGTACACCTGTGTATTCCCTGTGCGAT
Source organism: Pseudochromis fuscus (assembly GCA_900323345.1). Classification (NCBI taxonomy): domain Eukaryota; kingdom Metazoa; phylum Chordata; class Actinopteri; family Pseudochromidae; genus Pseudochromis; species Pseudochromis fuscus. The sequence continues at coordinate 1,238 of OOFC01033719.1, read as the reverse complement.
GCTTTGCAGTGCTTGGAAAACACTTTCTTGCTTGGAGAAGGCGATTTTGACCCAGTCCTCGCCAGTCATGCTCAAAGCTGTGCAACAAGCTCTATTCTCCTCTGGACTGCAGAATCCAAAATTCACAGCAGCAGAGGAGAAAAAGGTAAATGTTCCTCAGACTAACTCGTTAAAGAAAGAGTATTTAGACCTTTGGCCTCATGTTCATTGTGTGTTTGTGGCACTGTCACGGGACAAAAGACTGTAAACTACAGTAACATGTCATGACATGGCAGACTTTTTCTGACTCCCGTGTTTCAGGGAGTGTATTTAAAAGCTAAAACAAGAAATCTGCCTAAATCCAACTTGGCTGATGAATATTAAGGTGTTATAACAAAATCTGTAACCTCTGCAATTTTGTGTGACTTTAAAGTCATCAACGAAAAAAAAAAAAAACATAGATACAGAGAGGTGTGTGTTGACCAAATATGACCCTGTGACCAGTGGTGTAGTCTACGTGATACGCAGGTATACGCCGTATACCTACTAGAAAAGGTCCAGAATTTCCATATAATCACTGAAAAATTACGCAAAGATACGCATCAGCATGGTTTTGTGATATAACTTTCACTTTCCCGTTCATTTTCTGTGTTATGAAGCAGCCACTTTTGGACCATATGGCGCTTTTCCACTGCTACCTCCTCGGCTTTTGAAATGAGTTGTTTTCAAGTTAGAGCCTGGTTAAAAACGTGCTCCGCTGTTTTCTGAGATATGAGCTCGAGCTACAACCTCCGTCAGCTGTTTGACCGACCTGGTGGTCAGAGCCATAGACTGTATATAAAGATTATACAGTCTATGGTAAGAGCTCACGTTTTTTTCAGCTGCCGTTTTTAAATTAAATTTTAACGTTTCACTAAAGCGCTGTTATTGTACATTGAACCGATCTATTTAGTGTTTTCCCCATATAGTAGAAACTTGTTATGCTGACTATAACCGTGCAGACTGTCGGCTTGAGGGTACAAATGTTTCCCTGCCGTCATTGCCTCATCACTGCAGCAACATATTTGAAGTAAAAACAACTCATTTCTCACCTGAAACACTCTTCAAGTTGCTTTCTGTGAAGTCACAACAGTAGAATTCTGAAGATTACTTCATCAACTTTCTCCTCCTTCACCTGGTGCCTACACGAAAAAGGGACTGTTTGCTGTATCAGAAAGCAACTGAGGCGAGGCAAGGCAGGCGAGTCGAACCGGGCCAAG
>OOFC01033716.1:0-17643 GCA_900323345.1 Pseudochromis fuscus | reverse complement strand
CTGTCGGTCTGTCTGTCTGTCTGTCTGTCTGTGTCTCTGTCTGTCTCTCTGTCTGTCTGTCTGTCTGTCTGTGTCTCTGTCTGTCTGTCTGTCTGTGTCTCTGTCTGTCTCTCTGTCTGTTCTGTCTGTTCTCTGTCTGTCTGTCTCTGTCTGTCTCTCTGTCTGTCTGTCTGTCTGTCTGTCTTGTCTGTCTGTTGGTTTCCAAAATAACTCTAAAAGTTACCGATGGATTTTGATGAAATTTTCAGGGATTGTCCAGATGGGGATAAGGAACAAATGATTAGATTTTGGAAGTGATCCGGATCACCGTCTGGATCCAGGAATTTTTTGAAGGATTCTTTAACATTGGGAGATAGGGCCATATGACTCCACCAAAAATGGTCAAGACACTTTGAAAAAAAATACAGGACAAGTTTCTAACATGGTCTACAATATATCAAAGGTTGATCTGGATAAAGGAATAATTTCGGATAATATGATCCAGAATATGAAAAAATCGATCTTTGAAACTTGCATCATAAAAAAAACAAATGAAGCTAGAAACATGCAACAGACATCTTTAAACAGCCACGACGCTGTGGAGCTAATATTGATATAAATAAACACCAGACTAATACTAGTAATATCTTTGGTGGAAGTCACAATATAGAAGAAAATGTTGTGCTTGGCGGAGGTCTGTGCTCTCCCAGTGCTTTTCTAGTTTAACATAGAAAAACATTAAGATGTTCTAAGGACTAAAACGAAGCACAAAGTTAGTACTCAACAGACCCCATGAGTCACAGCAGCACATTTTGGGGACTGGATTAAACCCACAGATGCATGTACGTGATCACTCCCAACTATTGATTGAGGATTAACAGTTAGTTGAACTGAGTAAGTGGAAATCTAGATGCTAATTTAATCAGTGGGAATATAAAGTGTCCTTGGTAAGTGATCCTTTTTGAAAATCCTCCCATCATCTAATTTTAGCCGTGATTGGCCTGTTAATGTATCCTAATGGGGTAAAATGAGCTTTCCACCAAAATGAGGACCTACAGAGTAGACTACAGAATGGTTGGTCGGCTGCTTAACCTCTATCACTGTCCCGTGTATTTTTTGGTATTTACACAGCATAGCACGCAAGTTAAGTATTAAATGAGGGTAGATTTATACAGAAATATACTTACACATCAAACCTTAGATTCTGTTTCTCTTCAAAGAAAAAATCCAAGACAAACTTCCTCACGAAATCTGGATTTCGAGTGTTATCGATTACCTCTGTCCTGCCAAACTAAAAAAAAAACCAGAAAGAAGGAAAGGCATTGATAATTGGCGATAATTGCAGCACTGATTCAGGAGTCAATAAATGTTATTCTGTTCACATGAAGAAAAAATACACCAGAGAAACATCTGAATAAAATTCATGAGCCTCAGTAGAAATCCATATCACCCCTGCAACAGCTCACACACACTGGCATCTATAAATTACAAAATCTAAATAAATAAATAAATAAAAAACCGTGACCACCCTGTATCACACTGAGCTGCATTCTGCTCTGTGTTAAATCTTCTGTCCCTTGAGAAATCAGGCGGCTACAGTGGAGCCTGCACTCCACCCCACCAGACCCACAGAGACCCCGTCCTAGCTGCTCTCCTGGGCCGGGCCCGTCTCTTCATCACCCTGACAATCACACCAGTAATCCCCCCTGTGGACTGCCGGCCTCGCCTCTGTGGCCTGCCCCGACAGCACCGTGTAATGAGCTATTGATCTTGGCACTGCCTCACCACAGCCTCAATACCTCGACTCGTGTCTTTAGTGCCCGGCGCACATAATCCGCGCTATCAACGGCGTCCCCAGCCTATCTATTACCAGGGCCTTGCAGGGGAGTGTATTGGACCTTAGAACCTACCTGTCGTATCGACCCAAAGGGAAAATCCCATGATATTTCCTCGTGGTGTTTCTATTTTTGGGGCCAGTCGCCTTTGGTTTATAATCTCACTCAGACATGATTGGTTAATAGGCGCGAGGGCGTCGAGGGTGAAGGTTGGGGAATGGCTTTGTAACGGGTTGACATGTTTTTTGTTATCATTGGGTAAGTAGAGAGGACAATTATTCGTTTTGACACAGACTGTGAGCATAGGACTATAAAATGGGTTTTACAAATACCATGTATTTCTTTTATCAGCTCCCACTTTCATTTACTGCCCTGAGGTAAAGCACTGACAAGGAATATTTATCCAGTGCCATAACACACTGGGTCACAGAGGGATCAACTAAAGGCCAAAAACTGTTGAATAATAACAACAGTAGTGCACAAAAGAAGGATTTGTGCCTGCATTTGTTTCCTGTGCATGTGGGGGGGTGTGTGGTACTTGTGTGCCATGTGCTAGATTTGCATATATTGTGATTGGCTGAGTGAAATGGAGTTTATATGGACTTCAGTACAATAGTTGCATAAGTGGAACAGATTTTTGAACCAGTTTGCGGCCGAGGTTTTTCAGAGATTTGTTGCCTGGGGAATTAATGGGTGTGTCGTCTAGCTTATTTGACGGATATTACAGTAAGAGTTCAGCTGCGGCCACACAACAACAGCATTTATTGTAAGTGCTGTAATCACTTGATAGCAGTTCTTTCAGTTGTACCAACACGTGGGAGTGTCAGCTGTATTTATCAGGGAGCGGCAGAACGGAGCGAACTGACCCTCAACTTAGTACTTCCTGTTCTCCGGTGTGACCTTGGTAGACTCAAACCCCAGAGAGGAGCCACATTAAGCTGTGTACAAGCTGCTGGGACTAATTCAAAGGCTGATGAGTGGTAGAGGTAATACTTTCACTAACCCTACTCGGAAAAGGACTCTAAGCATATTAAAGTCTCCTGAAACAGCATTTGGATAATATCTAACTTCCATATAATAGACTGTAGATTAAATGAGCAAAGCTAACGTGATGTCACCAGTTGGTTTGTGGACTCACATTTTAAAGCCAGGAGGACATGAAGGAAGACTTGAGGAGGAGTCTGACCCTTGAACTCAAGGACACTGTCCAATGTGTATGAGACTGAAGTTCAGGGCGTCCTCACACATGAATGAAATAAAATGAAATCAATATTTTCTAGACTTGTTATTGGACCAAATTCTGAAAATTAAGTTATTTTTCAGCATTTGTGATACTCACAAAAAATATAATGTATGGAAAAAATACTTTTTGAACCAGGGTGCACTACAGTCATTATAATAACTTGGTCTGACAACTGCACACATCCCAGCACTTTCCTTAGGGGCTTATTTTATTCCCTCCTTGTATTTTGTTGTGTTGATTTACTTTTTTTTTTTTTTTAGTAAAGTTTTTTACTGAAGAGCGGAAAAAAGCTCACTGAGCTAACAAGCCTGTTAGCTTAGTTGCTAACGAGACTTTGAGTTAACATAGTGCCTAATTTGCAAACATTTCAGTTTTGTGGAGAAGCTCATGCTCCTTCCGAGGAGGATAAATAAAGCTGAAAGTGCAGTACAGCTAATAAGATAATTTTGGGCTCTCCACTGAATGTAATGGGAATGCTAATTCCATTAAATAAAATTCACATCACCACAAAATGTCTTAGTTTTGAAGGCTGGTGCGGCTGTGCCTTTAATTCTTGCTTTAAAGCATGTAATTACACAGATAGAGTTGTGTGGATGAGAGGAGAATCACAGTCATTCACTGGGAAAAATGAAACCACTTATGATCATAAAACAATTCAGTCCACAGTGTGATGCAGCTGGAACAGTATACCAGCAGAAAAAAAGTTCAATAAAACCTCAAACAAACAGCTAAAATAAGTCAAACCCAGCGGAGGTTGCACCACCAGGGAACATCGGGTGACAGTGATGTGATAAAACATGCGCTACATGCACTGACTTCTTCATTTTTGCATGTAAATATGAAAGGAAATTGTAAATTGCACTAACAAATTATCGAGTATTTACATCATGCAAAACAAGATGTCAAAAGCAAACAAAGGATTTGTTAGGTTTTCATCCAAGTACAATTATCTGCTCAAAGGTGTCAGTACGTGTGCGACTGGCAGCGAGATGTTTACTCTGCTGATTGCAGCGCAATTCACGGTGTGTTTTTGATTAAGCCCTGCCACGCAGAATAAAAAGGTGTGAGGTGTCTTGAAGTGAGGGGATCAGCATCAGCAAAGCCCTCACTGACACATCACTGTTGACTTTGAATTTGCAAATGGGTAAATAAAGTGTCTAAAGGCAGAAAGTCATAGGCAAATTAGATGAGGGGAAATAAGGTTAAGAGATGAAGTATGGAAATGCTTGCCAGGAAGATACTGGGAAATAAATAAAAAAATAAAAAAGGGGGGAAATGAATTCAAAGAAGCAGAAGTGAAATCCATGTCACATGACCCTGGTTTGAAAACAGTGACAGAGGACGAGACAGCAAGAAGTCAAGGGGAGCAGATGGTGCATTTTTGATGAGGCCGGAAAAACTCCACCGTCTTTTTCTCTCTGCCCTGAGTCATGATGTGAATTCATTTCATCTAACATCATAAAATGATGAGATCCTTTTTATTTATTTATTCTTTAACCTCTACTACTAATTCATGAGTTTGGGTCAGGTTTGTTGAGCTGAGTTCAGTTACACCGAGTGGTTATACTGCGTGAAGAAGTTGACACATTGGATTTGCCACGACGATGTTTTCAGGGGTTTCTTGTCTGTCGCCTCTGGACTTCATTCTAATAACTCCCTCCTTAAGCCCCGATTCACAGTCACTATCGTCCAGGAAATCTCATACATAACGTTCCTGTGAAAACAAAAATCTAGCGGGTAGGCAGGCACAAATATTGGATATTGATATCAGGAACAAAAGGTTGCTTCACTTACCTCCCTCCACTCTTTGGTGCCCACAGCCTGCAAATACAACACCACCACTGGGATGGAGCGTGGAGGAGGAGGAGGAGAAGCCGGAGGGGAAGCATGAAGAAAAGAAGATAAAAAAAGGCTATTTAGTTTTAGTGCTGGCACCTGCAGCACCTGACAGGTATTAAAACACATCCATTTCCATTATACCTGCTGTACCTCCAAGCAAAGTTCACAACACCATTACAAAAGTGGAGGGATTTAAAGTGTACGTAATTTATAATGAAGACTTTCACCCTGAAGAAAGCAAAACAGGAGTACAGTAGAATCTGAGGATAATTAGAACGCATTCCCATAATGCTCAGAGTTTCTTGGGTTCATTATGGTTCATTCCTGGTAATCTGCGAAAGAACACGGGAGTAATCAGTCTCTACATTTTCTGCCTTCCCACCTTCAGCCAGGACTCTCTCTGGATATTATAGGTATAATTACATGTGATTATGTATCAGGAGCTAGTGCACAGACCAAATTAAACATATGACAAGGTATCACAGCAAACTGTCCTCCCACAACAACAGATCAGTTGTGACCAAACATACAAATTAAAGACATTCCCATCAGTTGCAGCTTAGTGCCAGATTGTAATTAATCCTAAAACACACAACTAATTTCTCATGTAGTGTATTTTCAGGTTTAAAAGAGATTACAGCAGAATCTTCACTGAAAGCTGTTCAGTCCTCTGTTTTGCATGTGTCTGCTGAAATAGAAACTTTCAACACAGGCAGTGTAATGGTTCCCATTTTACTTCTTGCTGCTATACACCCATAAGAGTAATCCAAACTGTATTTTTATACTTGAAGTCCATTTGAATGCATTTTGTGCACCGTGTGTAGTGCTCTTGGATCCACAAGAGCTTCTGCTGTGCTGCAAATGTGTTGCTCACACTACATCTAAAACTCAAGCAGCAACCATCATCGGTGAAAATCGAAACCAATGCAGATGTGTATTATAACGCAGTTTCTCAAACGGCCACTTGAGGCTCCAAAAGTGAGACTATGCTCATAGATCCCCACGTTAAAATCTTCAATTTTAGAGCTGAAACAAACATGTTTACATCTACAAAAACAGTATTAGTGTCCGTGGCTAATTTTACTGTGTCTGAGATCCACATGTTTACAGTAATTCATCCATTAATATTTCACTAAACAACAAACATATCAGCCTCCTGGTGGTGTGACACGACAAGTCAGGAAATCATGGATCATGAACAACACAGCAGTCTATCCAGGAGTTGTTCAGAAGTTTCAACCAAAGTGGTGGTGCCACACATACAGCCTTAAAGTCCACCTGGAACAGCATTTCCAAAGTATAACTTCCATATCTACTGGATCGTGATGTAATGAAACATTGAAACCCAATGAAAAAGCAGCAATAGCTAGCTGACTTAATAGATAACCTAAGTACTACGTTATTAGATATCGTTCGCACTATGTACTAATGATACTGTTCCAACAGACAGTCTGTTCCAGATCTTTTATTGAGTCAGGTCTAATTTTGTTCTTTTATTTGTTGGTTTGCATCACTCAATCAAACACAGCAAAATACAATTACAGAACTTGTCGAGATCAGGGATAAAATACACTGCCTGATTCCTATATGGCAAACCTCTGTTGAAGAAAGCAGAGTCCATCCAGTCTACCACTCCTGAATTTACACAGAAAGGCCTCTAGACTTCATTAATGTGGTATTTATGTGCATTTATTTATTACTTATACTACTGTCTGGTCACTTTGGTTTCCTTCACAATGAGATTTTGCTTTGTTATGTACTCTCAGAATTAGTTGCTATTGGTCAATCAGTTGCCCGGCTAGCTCAGTCGGTAGAGCATGAGACTCTTAATCTCAGGGTTGTGGGTTTGAGCCCCACGTTGGGCACTGCAATGTTTTGGGGGCTCACTGGGTTGGGCCTTGACAAAAATATGGAGTGTAGACTGGTGGCTGGAGAGGTGCCCTTGAGCAAGGCAGTGACCCCCCCCCCAACTGCTCTCGGTGTGCTGGATCAATGGTGGCGCCCTCACCCTAACCCCTCTGTGCATGTTATGGGTTTCCTATGTGTGTGTGTGTTTAGAGGGGGACCTGTGTTTGTAGCGTGTAAATGCCACTTTGTTGTGGGTTTGTACTGTGTGCAGCCTGCTACAATGACAGAATAAAGCTTGCTTTATTGTATCATTTATTTGGTTTAAAGTTAGTTAGCCTAAGTAACACTCAGAGTGTCCATAACTAGTTGCTATTATTCATGCTGTACAGTTCACAAAGTCTCACAGTGGTTTGTTCAATATTACATTTGTGCTCTGAGGGCAAATGTTGCTTTGAGTACAACAGCATAAATATGCAGTAACTCAGAGGCAGCCCAATTATAACTCACAGATTTATCAAGTTGTTATGTTGGGCTCAAATTTACACATGTTTATAACTAAGTAAACAAACAGTACTCACTAAAGGCTCATATGGGATGTATTAATAATTGGCCAAGTGTTGCTGTTTGTCTAGACGAGCACCATCCGCCACTTTGTGCCCGTGTGAAGTTTGGACATTAGCTCTAATGAACTTCAGACTGTCTGGAGCAGCAGACGATTAAATCCACATTTTCCCTCCTAATGAGCAATTAACAAAGGGGAGATAAGAGAGAAAGGGCAGCAGAACCTTTTGGGGAGTGTGGTAAAGGAAAGCAATCCTTTTTTTTTTTGTCAGATTGTTAACCATACAGGAGGCATACAGCGCTGCCTGTAATACAAGGTAATCAGGTTGTGAATAGCATGTAAGCTTTCAATTGAATTACAGGAAAGAACAAAGCCAAGGCAAGTGAACACCAGGGGTCCAAACAGTTGGTTTCAAAGTCACACCCCAAACTGAAATAATGATGTTCAGGAGACAGTTTCTTAGACTGAAATCAAAGTGGCAGGGCCTTGAAGTTTTCCCGAAGGTTGCAGAGTTCGAGCAGCATAGACCAGATTTAATCCACAGTAAAGCCACATGAGTGTCGGCGGCGTCCGAAGAACCTGACTGATTGCCTGCTTTATGGAAAGTGACTGAGAAAGGAAGGAGCCCATCTGGTCAGCTTCACGGCAGCTGAATCACAAGGCAATTCCCCATACCTACGCACCCCCAGTCTCAGCTACGACTCCTGACAATAGTCTGGCAGCGGGACGGGACAGGCGCAGGGGACTCTGAACATGAATGATTCAGAATTGAGCGCAAATCATATTAAGTTCGAACGTGGATCCACAGCTTAGCAGTATGCACAGAAGAGATCTCCAGTCAACTGGGATATTCACTGATATTTTGAGAGATGGTGGATTTCTTTTTAAAGGGCACCCCCACACCCACTATAGTATCCTGGAGCCTCCTCCAGATGTTGGTGCAGTACAGGAACCATTTGTTGAAACAAATACACACACAGATGCCTGTAGAGGAAGCACTGATTAAATCTTGTCTATGACTTCACAAGGGGTCATGTTTATGTATAAAACTACAGAATATTAGATATTTACTTAACTGTCTGCTTCTTTATAAACCTGATTTCCAAACTATTTCCCTTGGCTTCCTGTCTCAGCTCTTTGTCCTTCAGTGTCTTTCACCTCATTGAAAAGAACATTTTTGCTGTAATGTGCAGCAATTTGTAAAACTGCCAACTCCTCATAAGGAAATATCAAATAACTTCACGGAGCTAGACAGACTCCATCATTAAAATCCACATTAAAAGGAAAGCAACAGAAAATAGTTTTAGAGGATAGAGGATTTTCCAGGTGAATACTGCACTGCAAAGTTTTGTTTTACATATATCTGCCAGCAATACAACTTCATTTTAAAAAATAATGCTATATTGTAAGTGCCAATAAATGCTATGTTATCAACCATCACAATTGTTATGTCCAAATCTTGTGAACTCCAACAGCTACAGCTGTTGAAGCCATAGACTGTGTGTAAAAGATGGACACAGCCACACTACTCTTCTCGAAAGTGAAGTCAATGCACATGTGCAAAAAAGTACAATACCACTGATGGCCACTAGATGCTGGCTCCAAAACACTCTGGCTCCAATTAAAAAATCTTCATTTTCAATGACGTCACTCAGTCAATAAATTTTTTCCACAAGTCATTCTGACGTCATTAGCAGAAATCAACTCTTCTTCTCAGTGATCTGGTCCATCTGAAAATCATTAGGTAGATATTAGGTTTCAAGAAGAGGAAGATTAAGGGGCGTGGTTAGTTTAATTGACAGTTCTAGTCTCCAAAGAAATCAGACTCCCGTCTCATACACATTGGACAGTGTCCTCAGGTTTTAGGGTCAGATCCACCTCCTCACTCCTCCCTTCATATCCAAATATGGTCACTTCTGGTTCCAAAAAAAACAACATGGTGGCGTTCAAATGCCAAACTCCTGGCTTCAAAATGTGAGTCCACTTGTAACACAAATCATAGATTTTTAATGACATTGGTGTATTCATTAGTAATTATATTATTGTGGTGCTGCTGATCAACATATTTTGTATTTGAATAGTTTGACGTTGCACAGCTTGTCCCCACAACTAAAGCCTTTATATTCATTTATGCCTAAATTCCAACACCAAAACACACTGTCAAACCTTAAATCTAATATAACAAACTTTCAACACAACACTGCAAAATAGAAAGTCTCATTTTGAAAAATATTATTTGTATTTTACAAACTTAAAATTTGCAGAATTCTGCCAACTGGACTGTCTGTAGTATATAGTAGAAAGGAGAGAAAGTTAACAGGCGGTGGAATAATGCACAGGCTGACAGGCACAGAGTGTCTGACTCTGATGTATGAGTTTTAAGAGGTGCTGTTTGACACTGAGGAGGTCTGTGCTGAGTTTACAGCTGCAAAGTTGCAGTGTGATTTTTCTTATCTGGGCTCTCTCAGGTGTAACTACAGGTTAGGGCACAGTGAAGGGGTCTGAATACTACAGTATCCATAGGCCGAGGCTGCTACTGCTGCGGTGATAGAGGCACGAAATGGGAAACAGAGGGAATTAAAAAATACTTTTCTGTCACAACAATTGTGACAAATACCTGTCTCCTGAGTTCTATCAAAACTGATCCAGAGGTTTAAAAATGAGCTCATATAAGCTACAGATTGTGTTTTCATTTCCCACAACTAATCTTTAGTCTTTGTCTGCTGTTAGGAGAACATTGATTTATCTCTGTTGTGCTCTGTCTCCTCCTTCTTCCACCCCGACTGAGCTCGTACTCACCACAGTGAGACAAGCACCACAGGTTTGGTTTTCTGGTTGCACTTCGTGTACATAACTGTACGGCAGTGAAGTGGATCCTTGGCTCATCTATTGAACGCACAAGGAAACACCTGCTTCTTTGAAAACTGTGTCCCTTGATGCACCCATGACTTCATTTTCATTGTGCCTCTCTTAAGTGCTTATTGTTGCCAGGTTATAAATCTTACTGTGTCGTAGCACTTCATTATTGTTTCATTATAATATTATTGGGTATTTCAGAAAAGTCAAAGCTAAAACTGATCAGAAACAGGTATCAGGTCCTGGGATTGGCAGCAGCTCTCCACAGAATAACTCCACTATTAGTGACAGCTAGGATCAGCTTCTCCTCTTTTCCACTTCTCACCTGTCAGTGTTGATATTGTAAGTCCCACCTTATTCATACTGATTGGTCAGTGACACAGAAGTGACAGTGAGGCCCTGAGCACTACGAGTATTTTTGCACAGAGGATGCTCAATGCAGTAAATGCTGAGCTCCACAGGCTTTGCACTAAGGATTTATACCGGCAGCGCAAAAACTTTAGTTATGCTTAATGAAGCATTGAAGTCCACTTGAAACAACATTTCTACTGTATCTAAATCTATACTGTGAAGTATTTCCAGCAAAAACAGAATATGTTGGTGGGACAAAATGTTTGGAGCAATTTGATTGGACCATTGAAATACAACCAAACATCATCGCTACCTAGCTAATGTTACTAGTTAGTACTAATGTTAGCAACAATACTGTTCCAACAAACTACTGATTACATCTGCTGCTACTCTCTGTCAATGTTTTCTGCTGATTATCTGAACTGTGCTGCTATCAGCAGACTGATTGACAGGTGGATGTAATGATGATATTGTTTATGGTTGAAAGATAATAAAAGTTATCTGACCTGAGGGACCTGAGGGTTCTGTGCAGGATCTTAGCTTTTCTGGACCAAGGTCTCAGATGGTGCTCCTGGTATCTGTTGGAGCCATCCACCCAGCTTGGGGGTTGCTGCCCCTAGAGCCCCAATCACCACTGGCACCACTGACGCCTTCACCCCCACATCTTCTCTAACTCCTCTTTGAGCCCTTGGTATTTCTCCAGCTTCTCATGTTCCTTCTTCTTGATGTTGCTGTCACTCGGGATCACTACATCTACCACTACAGCAGTCTTCTGCTGTTTGTCCACCACCACTGTGTCCAGCTGATTGGTCATTACCATCTTGTCTGTCTGGATCTGAAAGTCCCACAGGATCTTGGCACGGTCATTCTCCTTCACCTTTGAGGGTGTCTCCCATCTCGACCCTGGGACCTTCAGTCCATACTCAGTACAGATGTCTCTGTACGGGCCATGCAGGGGTTTGTCCTTCCATGATGGCTCTTCAGGCTCCTCCTCCTCGGGTTTCTGTTGCCTCAGGCATTCACTCATCACTTTGTCATGTATTCCCAGAGACCTGCTGTTTCCTCATGCTCCATGTATTACTTCCTGTAGCCAACTTTACAGCAGAATGTCCTGGTTTAGATGGAGGTGGAGGTGTACAGCATGAAGAGTCTTCCCCAAGGACCCACCGGGATGCCCGCACCTGGATTCAAACCCCGCCCTTCCGGGTAACAGCCTGCAACATTACCTACATTACATACATACATATATTTCTAACCAGGAAAAAAACTGTGAATGGACCTTGACATAAAAATAACAACAAACAGTTCTTGTAACTTTTTTGACTAAGACGTAAGTGAAAAATACAGCAAGTGATGTGAATAAAAAAAAGTTTAAAGAAAGTGCCTTCATTCACCTCCACCAACAGTATTTTATTTGGTGTAATAGCAGTAACCTGCTGGGATAATAATAATAAGCTATAGCAGCAACACAAGGAGTGTGTATTATTAATAACTTTAATATAATATATAGGGCAAAGGGGAAATGGTCAGAGGCTGCACATACCTGTCAGCAAATATTTCACTGCGATGCACTTTTCCACATCTAACTTGTTTTTTAAACAGATTTAAACTGAACATAAATTTCACATAAGCTCAGGCATGTACATATGTGCCAGCATAGTAGGCAATATTTTATCACCTTCTATATTTATATGTCTGTCCTATCAGTGTGTGGAGCGTAACTGAAAATGGCAGTGTACTATCGGACTCAAACAGCTGATGCTGAGTGAGCTGACAGCAACAGTAACCTGAAGGTTTTGCTGCTGTTGTTTTTTTGACTGGGGATTTCTTGCTGCCTGCCTCTGGGATTTGGATTGTGGGGGAATATAATCAGAGGATAGGCAGACATAGACAAGATGCCAGTAGCATACTTAGAGGCTGAGGGCACAAGTTGCTTACTGTGAGCCGAAACAAAGAGCTGGTGGGAACGTGGAGGTAGAGGGAGGAGGTAGAAAGGGAGGACTGATAGAGGACATGATGGAATAATAAAATAGGCAGGACAAGGTGGGTTAAAGAGACACAAGAGGATTTGAAGGTAAGAATTGGATAGATGATTTTAGGCAAATAGAAGCCAGGAGGGAATCAGAGTCCAACACAATCACGGGGAAGCAGATTTCAGCTGGAGAAGACCTGGTAGGTTTTAAGGGCTTGGCTGTCAGAAATCCTTCCTCCATCCACCTCTCACAGCAATTTGGGTGAGGCAGGATGGTCACACATGCTCACAAATCTACTGATCTGCTGCCAAGTAAGGGCTAAAACAAGACATCCCAGAAACCTGTGGAGGTTGATTGTTGAACCTCAGTGGAGGCGCTATGACAAAAGTGCACAACTGGGGGCCAATACAAGGAGATACCCTGAGCCAGGCAGGGTTTTTTTTTGTGTGAAAGTAAATAGAGATGGACAAAGCAAACGGGTGTCAAAAATGAGGCCAATACTGAAGTGTAAAAAGGTGTAATACTCCCGACTCCATAGATGCTCGCTCAAAAAGCTCTGGCTCCAGTTCACTTCAATTCAAAAATGAATGAAAATCAATAAATATTCAGTGTTTCTGATGTCATGAGCTAAAGTAAATTCATCTTATCGGTGACCTGGAGGTTCATCTGAAAAGAAATAACTGGCAGACTGAAACATTTCTTCATTACATTTAACGTTTAAACAACTCTAAAAAAAATTAAATGTAAAAATAACAGTTTAGTTTACCCAGCTGTCCATCTTCTCTCTGCTTTGTGACAACATTTGCCAAATAATTACACATTGAACTATAGAACTTTTGTACAATCAAAATGAACACTGTGGAGCTGCAAATCACAGCGGGTGTGTGCACATTACATCCACAGGTTAACAGGTGTATTGATCTCTGATGACAGGCCCACATTTAATATGCAGGACACATCAGGCATCCTAGTGTGTAAGCAACAAAGTTACATTAGAATATTTTCTGTACAATCAATCAAACCGAACTTGAGGATACATAAACTAAAACATGGTTTGACACATGAAAGGACAAAAGTAACATGACATCACCCATTAGTTTGTGGACATTTGAAACCAGGAGATTGGCATGTTGGCTGTTTGGAGCCAGAAGTGACCATATTTGGATATGAAGGGAGGCGGGTCTGTGAGGTCAATTGTTAACAGAGTTTTTTTGGAGCTAGCATCTAGTGGCCGTTGATGGTATTGTACTTTTTTTTTTGCAATTCAACAGTGGCTTCACTTTTGAAACTTGATTGCTTCATTCTTTTCTATTTAGACTCTATGGATTGACTATAGAGTGACAAAGTATTGTTGATGGATATTAGCATGGCTGTGATTGGACAATTCAAGGCAGATCTAAGCTCAGTTATACAACTGGTTAGCATATGATGAATAATCAGACTGCATCCAATCATTTCCAAATTTGATCCATAGCAGTTTAATCAAATAAATACCAACTCATAACATTTGAAAATTATTATTTATTTATTAGAGAGGGTTTACAATTATTGATTGTACAGCAAATAAAGGGCTGAATTATAAACCTTCCATTGGTAATAATTTGAATATCTCCTTCCAGATTTACTTTCAAACTTTGACCATCATTGATTAGCCACATGAACATATCTGATTTATTACTTATATGATATCCATTCATTCTTTTTCATTGTACAGTCAGGGCTTAAAACCTAAATACTCATGCTCGTAATGGAAGCAGATGTATAAGCAGCATATTACTGTCATGTTTATTTATTCATTTGTTCATCTTCTATACTCACTTTATCCAATTGGGTGTACCCTGAGAGGCAGGTACACGTTGGACAGGTCGCCAGTCTATCACAGGGCTAACACACAAAAGCAGATAACCAATCACACTCACATTCACAATCTATTCATCTAAGAAGCTGGGAGGAGACTGTAGGAGGAGGAAACCCGCTCCATGCAAACTCCACACAGAAAGTTTCAAACAATGACCTTCTTCATGATGACGTGAAGTGACCGTGCTAACCACTGTCATGTTTTTATCATGTTGTGTTTATGATATTATTTTATCTGAGATGGTGTGGTTATTAAATGCAGAGGGTGTGGGATGGTTGACCATGGATGTGTGAAAAAACATAAGCTGTTTCCTCAGATCTCAGTGGGGGATCTTTGGGGTAATTAGAGACCAGTGACCTTTATTTTAAAAGGTAAGACTCACACCTCGCCTTCATTCACCTCCACCACAGAGCTACTATTGAATTAAAGCTGCAAGCAGTGTTGGATGGGCCCTCACCCCCCCGGCCGCCCTCTTGGAGCTGGCGGTGACTCGCCTCTCGGTTCACGCCACAGCCCAAACGCAGTGTGGGTCTTCTTTCTGCCATGCAGGCAGGACAGAACGTAACTGCAGTCACTGCTTGAAAGTGGAAACCAGGTATCGAACAAAGTTCATTCGTGTGCTACACATGTAAAAGTTGAAAACAACGTTCCCTTATGTATTTCCAAGCACCGACGTTGTTATCTTCTGCCCCTGTATCCTGTGACCTCTGCCTGTCATCCTGCCTTACTGTACCTGCACACAGTGAGCAGCATGCTGCTCTCTGCAGCTGTTGCTGTCTTGCAATGCAATGGAGAAAGCAGTGAAACCCAGACCTGTTTGAGCTTCAACTGGACCAACATAGTTTTAGCTACAGACTTCAGGGGAAATTTAAAAGAATCACAAGACTTTGATCTTGATATCTTGTACCGTTTTTAAGTTCTGACAGTTTTACTTTGAGAGTTTTCTCAGCCCTTTCTCAGCTTTTACACTGTGTGGGTATTGGGGACTGCTCTCCCGCTCAGAGTGAGGTCACATGACCTGCAGTGCAATGACAAATCCCTTAAGTCATTTTGGTCAGCATTGTGTCCTCAGTCATCTGTTAGCTTTTGAAGCCACTACCATGTACACCCTTGGAGAAGATACATTCTGTTCAAAGTGAAATTTTGGCATTAAATTTAAGATTGAATTGCAATTTGTGGAGTTCCTGTTGATTTTAACCTAGGGGTATCAGCACGTGATTTGTAGGTCTTGATGAGTACTACAATTCAGCTTTGGTCCCGTGCCTCTGGGACGTTCCTGTGGGCCGCAGCAGGTGCCTTTCTGAGTCTAGGTGGCACTACAGAGCCCATTTTTGGACTGAGGGGTCTGGTTTTTCCATTTTAACAAATGTTTCACCAGGCCTGGTGTGCGTGCCAAATTTGGTGAGTTTTTGAGCATGTTTAGGGGGTCAGATTAAGCTGACCCTGACCAATTAAGCTGATCTGTCATGAACATGATGTGTACACAACAGATGAGGGAGATGTCTTCCATATTTTCTTTAGACACACACACACACACACACACACACACACCGCTCTTTTACATCTTCCTACTGTTAAAAGCAATTTTCAGAAAATGAAGTCTCAGATGCTCACGGTTGAAAATCACCACCCCCAACATAAGAAAATTCACCTATGATACAAAAAGTGACTTAAAGGCTAAAGTAACTCTGCTCTTAATCATACATTTCATATATATGTAAATGCAATCTACCAGCAGGCACATCCTTACCACAGGAGAACCACACCTGCTGTGCTATAACCAAACATTAACTCCTACCTGCTGATGAGTCACAATCCTCAAGCATCTACAACAAAATGAATGTGCGGGAAGTAACACATAGTGCATTGAATTAGATAAACATGAGTCAATAAACTTACAACAAGAAGCAGCAAAGCGCGATCTAAATTGATTCATTAATTGATTTTGTTTTTAAATACTCGTGGACCGGCGGGGGCAGGGCGGCCGTGTCTCCTACAGATTTTAATGGAGTGAAACAGGGTGCATGTGGATGGAAACTGTCAGTACTCCACCGGCAAATGATGTTACATAAGAGAAGTGGGATGTTTTGTATGGGAGCCTGATAGCTTTTTAGATGGTGGTGGATAGAAATAAAAGGAGCCAAATGAATGTTGTGTGTAGCTGCAGGAGCTGCACAATGGGAGCGTGGAGCAGCTAAAAGTTTGCCTCTATATCAAAGTGTCTTCTCTTAACCTTCAGCAACCTTGGGGACATTTCTGTCTTTTGCAATTTAAATTTTTCAGTCATTTCTGCTGTGTTCATGCATACGGCATGAAATTTGCCAACTACGTTTTTTTTTTTAATTTCGACCTCAACTTTCATATTGTATGTAAAATACACTGTCAAAAATAGTTTTATGTTATCAATTCTATATTAAAAACAATCAGAATTTTTACATCCATATCTTATTGACTATGACAGCTTCATCTGTTGAAACCATCCTGGACGTAGCCACTGGTTTGACTTCAGTTAAAAAATGGTCATTTTCAATAATGAAATATTCAGTCAATACATTTTTTTCCACAAGTCATTGTGATGTCATTAGCTAAGCAGCTCTTCTCCTCAGTGATCTGGTCCATCTGAAAATCGTTTCATCATTAAGTAGATATTAGGCTTCAAAATGGGGTGGTTAGTTTGATTACCAGTTCTCACAGGTGAACTACAATCTCACACACATTGGACAGTGTCCTCAGGGTCAAAGGTCAGACCCACCTCCTCAGTCCTTCCTTCATATCCAAATATGGTCACTTCTGGTTCCAAAAAACAACATGGCCATGTTCAAATACCAAACCATGGACCATGTCCATTTGTTATATACAGTCCATGGTTAAACAACAAAAAAAAACTGTTACACTGAAAACCTCAAGGACAAATATGTCCCCACTGAAACAGAATCAAATTTTATTTAAGTTTTTTAATCCACTGACAATACAGTAAATAATCATTCATTCATTGTTCACAGGGTTTCATTCTGGAGCTCTGGCTTCAAACATGTGATGTTTACTGTTCCTGTATTATCAAGCACTGCTGGCCAATGGGAAATATGCAGCAACTAAAACAGTTTGGATGTATGTTTGAGGATGTGAGGGTGTGGTCTCTCTGTATGTGTGTGTGGCTGTGTCTCTCTCTGTCTTCTCTCCCTGTCTTCCTGGTCTCCCTCCTCCCTTTGCCTCGGTGGCTGCAGCACACCTGTGTGCCATTAC
The DNA here is from genome assembly GCA_900323345.1 of Pseudochromis fuscus. Lineage (NCBI taxonomy): Eukaryota > Metazoa > Chordata > Actinopteri > Pseudochromidae > Pseudochromis > Pseudochromis fuscus. Next base: position 56 of record OOFC01033716.1, on the reverse strand, counting down.
CACTCAGGGAGGAGGAGAGTATATAGGGCTGCAGCGTGAGAGGAGCAGGGGGAGCA
>OOFC01033715.1:4464-14761 GCA_900323345.1 Pseudochromis fuscus | reverse complement strand
TATGTGGACTAATTAATGAGACACTATGTGGACTAATTGATGAGACACTATGTGGACTAATTCATGAGACACTATGTGGACCAATGAGACACTATGTGGACTAATGAGACACTATGTGGACCAATGAGACACTATGTGGACTAATTAATGAGACACTATGTGGACTAATGAGACACTATGTGGACTAATTGATGAGTCACTATGTGGACTAATTCATGAGACACTATGTGGACTAATTAATGAGACACTATGTGGACTAATTGATGAGACACTATGTGGACTAATGAGACACTATGTGGACTAATTGATGAGACACTATGTGGACTAATTGATGAGACACTATGTGGACTAATGAGACACTATGTGGACTAATTCATGAGACACTATGTGGACTAATTGATGAGACACTATGTGGACTAATTCATGAGACACTATGTGGACTAATTAATGAGACACTATGTGGACTAATTGATGAGACACTATGTGGACTAATGAGACACTATGTGGACTAATTGATGAGACACTATGTGGACTAATTCATGAGACACTATGTGGACTAATGAGACACTAGTTACAGTGTCCATCATGTTCAAGTAAGAACATGTCACCTGATGTTTACCAGATTTCAATCAGATGACCCAACCAGAACCCATCTAAAACCAGGACCCATCTGACACCAATAACCATCTAAAACCAAGAACTCTCTGACACCAGGACCCATCTGACACCAGGACCCCTCTGAACCCACGTTCACACTGGACAACATGATGTAAAACTTTGCCTGGAGTGTACCGGTGATGGTGCGTTCAGACCGTGTGTGTGATGTACTGCTGATGATTTCACCACAGGTCAGTCAGGACTGAACCACAGCTCCTTTTACCTGTTGTGGACGTCCCACAGTTGGACACAAATAGACACAAATTGGCATCTTTTGGCATCTGCTTCTGTCTGAAAGTCTTTGTGTTCATTTATTATGTAATGGTGTCGCACAAGAAATTTGTGTGGTGTCCTCAGACTGGAAGTGGCGACACAAAGGCTTCTCTCCCCTCTCCTCTTAACCTCACAGCATGCCAAATTGAGATAATGCGTTATTCCTCTTTCTGGAGAGTGGGCGTGAATACAAATAGGTCACTAGCCCAACCCCCTCCCCTTCAACGGAGCAGGCAGCAACAGCAGCAGAGACGGCGTGACGTGGCGGGAGAGCGTGATGCCACCAAGCCTGGAGCTGCCTTTCAGAGCGAACAGGACTCAGCTCTGCCTCCTGCTCAGCTCCCTCCTCCCCCTCCAGCCCTCACACACAACGCAGCCACAGAGCAGAGCGGAGCGTGAGAGGCTGCTGAATGATCAGGGTGTGAAGAGGAAGATGAAGAGGAAAAAGGACAGAAGAGAAGCACATCGGAGGTAACGCGCGAGCATGTGAATCAAAGAGCGAGGAGGAGGATCTGCAGGGAAACGAGAGAAGCTACATGGAGGGAAGCATCATTCAGATGTGGAACACGTCTGAATGATGCTGCAGCCTGGATTCTACTAAATCTGACAATGAGGCAGTGAGAGGAGCCCGGGCTGCAGCTAACTGTCAACCACTGAGTCTGTCCTCGCTTTGGCCACAGGCAGCAGCAGCAGCACAGCACTGTTAGCATCAAGCCTCTGGGGACAATGCGCCAAGACAGATGGTGAGACTGCAACAGCAGAGCTCTGACACATGTGCTGCCCATGCAGTCACACATACATGTGGTAGGAAGCCATGACTGCCTGCAATGCTACATTTTCCTGTGAGGAAACAACAGCAGCTCCTGAGTAACAACTGAGGAAGAGCAGCGTCTGTCAAACGCTACAGAAGAAATGAATATGGACACAGGGCATGAAGCCCATGTGAATGTGATGTGGACACGAGCTCAGCAGCAGGGGTGGAGAGGCTGATCTGTGTGTGCACTGTATTCATCACGCCTCACAATGATGACGAGTGCTTTCATTAAAATGGGTGAGTTCATGTCGTGAGGGCTTCAAAAATACAAATGCACATCAACATAGTGTTTCACACACACACAAAAACACACACATGGTGCAGTCACCACAAACCAATCATTGCATTTTATATAGCAGACAGGATGTGAAGGGTGTGCCTTTTTTTTTTTTTTTTTTTTAAAAGGAAACACTTGTTTCTATTTCTGTTGATGCATGCAAGAGAGCTATCACAAGACTGCTCAGCCCTCACACACTCTCACACACACACATGCTTATCTTGCTGGAGTCCTTCTCCAAAGGGAAGCTGCTAATTCACTGAAAAACAATCTAAAGTGAAAGTGAAGTCTGTTCATTCTTCTTCTCAAGGTAACAGGATGTTTCTTTACTCACACTTTGAGGATCATGTGATGTGATGTCATGTGATCATTTGCAACATGAAGTGTATCCTCTGTCAGTCCACCGTCTGGTACAAACTGAATTTACAGAGTAGTCATATGCAGCTTTATTATAGACTATATTGTATAGGGATGATGTAAAATGTGGTCGTCATCCTTCTGCTAAACTGTATCCACTCTATTCCTCTGTCTTGCAGATGATGACTGGACATCAAAGTAATTTGTGGATCTCGACATCAGCTGAAAGCCCCTGAAGCTCCAGCCAGCCTCACAGGTGTGATCATAGTGAGTGGACCCAGGCTGGCAGAACCATGCAGTGGAGGCGCCGTCACTGCTGTACACACACAGCTAAACTCCTGTATCTGCTCTCACTGTTGGGGGTGCTCCTCTTCCTGGTCCACCAGGAGTGGCTGCCTCGGCTGACGGGGATGCCGTGGTGGAGAGGCCACCCTGTGGTGTTTGGAGGTGGAGGACTTCACACCACCAAAGCCAAATGGAACACGAGCGGCCAGCAGTCAGCGTGGAGGTTTGTGATCGTTCCTCATTCGACTCTGAAGGCCGACGGCAACGTCAGCTCCTATGAGAAGCAGGTTGTTGCGTCACCTCAAGGAGACCGGAGTTCTGAAAACACTCTGACCGCCAACACAAGCCAAAGTCAACAGGGAGACCTTAGCAGCTCAATAACCCATGGGCCTTTCCCTTATGTCATCAATGAACCAGACAAATGTGCGGTCAGTAGACCTGCACCGTTTCTGGTGCTGCTGATCGCCACTGAGGCTCGGCAGGTGGAGGCAAGAAACGCCATACGGCAGACGTGGGGGAACGAGAGCATTGCCCCGTCTCTGGGTTTCATTCGTCTGTTTCTTCTGGGGCAGAAAGATGGAGAGCTGGGACTTCTGCAGCAACAGATGCTGCAAGCAGAGAGCCGGAGGCATCACGACATCATTCAGCAGAACTTTCTGGATTCATACAAAAACCTGACCATAAAGACGCTGATGGGAATGAACTGGGTGGCTATGCACTGCCCGCAGGCCAGCTACGTCATGAAAACTGACAGTGACATGTTTGTGAACACAGAGTACCTTATCTATAAGCTGCTCCGGCCAGAACTGAAGCCCAGGACGAACTACTTCACTGGCAACAACATGAGAGGCTTTGCACCCAACCGAAATAAAAACAGCAAGTGGTACATGCCCCCAGAGCTGTACCCAAGTGAGAAGTACCCCACCTTCTGCTCCGGGACCGGGTACGTCTTCTCTGGAGACCTGGCAAAGAAGATTTATCGAGCCTCACTGAGCATCCGCCACTTGCACCTGGAGGATGTGTATATGGGAATTTGTCTGGCCAAGCTCCAAATTGAGCCTACTCCTCCTCCCAACGAGTTCCTATTCAACCACTGGAGGGTGTCCTACTCCAGCTGCAAGTACAGCCATCTGATAACATCACATGGGTTCCACCCCAATGAACTGCTGAAATACTGGCATCACCTGCAGAGCAACAAACGCAACGCCTGCATCAACACATTCAGAGAGCGAGCAGGCAGGACGCACCTGAACAGAGGGAATGGAGAGAAAGCAGCTCAGTGACTCAAGAGTCACAGCTACACTCACAAACAGTGAAGTGCAGCTCAGCACACTCTCACCTCACACTGATATCAGTGGCTTCATCCACATTTTATCCAAACAGGAACTCAACACAAACTGTGTGTAGATGTTGTGGTGCCAATTTTGTACAAAAGTGACAAACAGTGAAACCACTGGAGAGTTTGATGCACTGTTGTATTTTATGGAGAATCAGATGTTCACTGTGGTGCAGATAATATTTTTTGTAACAACCTGGATTTACTGGATGTGTTTTATAAAACTAGAGTGGTACAGGGTACAACGCTAATCAACAGGTCCACACACACACAGGAAGGCTGTGAGGCCAGTGGTGCAGTCAGCAGACAGAGACAGTCACACAGTACATGTGAGGACTAACCAGGAACTACAGAAATAACCTGTCTCTCTAAATGTGGGTGAAGACAAGAAGAAAGGTCAGGTATTATTTTATTCAATCAACTCTTTATGATTTGAAAAAATATTTATTTGACCCTTTTCAACCTCTTCAGGAACACAGGACTGAAGCTGTGGCTCATCACATCATAACAATAATAATAATAATAACAATAATACTAATACTACTACTACTACTACTAATAATAATAATAATAATGTGTTGCATGTCATTCTGATTTGACTCATCAGACGTCCAAAGTACAAACTGTGGCTCTGAGGCTTTGGTTAGAAGTGGTCAGCAGCAGTCTTACCGTCACTGACTTCAGGGTCATGCCGTGGTAGGTTCCCATGGTATCGATCTTGAACCCCTCAGTTTCTAAGGAAACAATGAGTTACAGATTATTGGAAGAACAAAAAATAAAAACAACCACTGTGCATTACCTGTAATCTCCACATACACAAAACGACAAAGTTCAGTTTTAAAATTCATCTTCAGAATAATCAGGTTCAGGATAAAAAGCACAATGCAGATAACAATTTAGTCCTAAAAGAGGTTAGTTTACAGCATCAGTGTGTTACTGTGAATGTTGGGGTGACACATGTCCAGATATACTAATAAGTTTCATGACATTAAATGAAAATCTGATGTGTTCCTGATACAGTCGTTCTCTGTGGCTCCAGTGGTTTGTGTGTCGTCCAAGAAAAAGCTGCAGCTGTAAAACTACATCTACATCCACCTCTGTGATGTCTGATGCTCTCACATGTGTTCATGAGGACTGGGTGTAAACAGGGTAACTGTCACCAACTAAATAAAACTGAGGCAGGAACCTTGATGTATCCTTGAACTTTGACCCCCTACACACACACACACACACACACACACACGCACACACACACACACACACACACACACACACACACCTTTGTAAAGCATTGATGCTAAATTCAGCTGCAGGGACACAAATCCAACTCACCCTCTTTTCCTTTGAACCGCTCCTGATCGTATCTGTTGTAGGCAGCTGGGACTGGCTGCTTGTTCCTTAGAGACGGGTCCTGAACACACAACACACAATTCAATCCTGCACATATCTGCCAATACACTCGAAACCTCGGCGGCCATTTAGATAACTACACGACATCCCCACACAGACAGTTACTGTGGATTACACATTTGTAGGTCACAACCATCAGCTGAACAAACACATGGAGATGTTCACGTTAAGCCTGAAGGTACAAACAACAGAGTAGTTTTAATGTGGGATCAGTAGACTCAGTAGTATGTCACTAGCACAACAACAGAGTACAGACAGAGACATTTTTACCACTTGAGTGGTGTTCTGTGCTGGTCTCTGCTCTGGTGCTCGTCCTTCTTCTCTGGCTTTCACCGACTGGAGGATGGCAAAAATGTTCTTGGAGAAGTTCTGCAGAGAAGCAACACAGACACAAACAAGTGAGTGAGTGAGTCCAACACGGTCTGCACAGAAGAGGCTCTGTACATAACGGTTTGTTGTAAACAGATCTGTTCACAGGAGCAACAGGTTTCAAGCTGCTGAATCTAATGAATGAAACACTTGGTTCAGAAACATACGAATCACTATGTCATATACAAAGACACACATCACTGTTGTGTTTGATGACCTCCTGACATGAGCATGTGGCGTCTACTCCTTCAGTGGCATGAACGAAATTCAAAATAAAAAACAAACAAACACCCTTATACTGCCACCTAGTGGATGAAACTTACTTTGCAACACTTGGGTTGTTTTCAAAGTTGGAACCTTTGAATAGTTTCCCACCCCTCAGTGTCAAGTCTGCAAATGAAAATCTGAACTTTCTTTCAAGCGTTTCATTTAGTCTACAGCACGAGTTCATTTGAACTCACTGAATAAAATGCAGAATTGGTCAAAGTCTCCACCAGTATATTTATCTCATCTCATACAACCTCAGTGACGGTGCTGAGGGAAACTTTTCACTGTTTCCCATTTCTTTTATTGGTGCAGGAAGACAGATGCAATAAACAGACGTCAGATGATGAGTCCAATCTCAAAAGAGTAAAATAACAAATCTCTAATGCCTTGGTGGACAGAGGCCATCCGGACCCAGGACACAAATCAAGGTCCAACAGTTCGACCACTAACAGTCACATTCTGACCAGACGTATGTACTGGAAGTAAAGGATCCAGCTTGTTTACAGGGAGACAGAAAACTGGAGAGGCAGATCACTGTGACTGGATCCCATTAGTTCAAAGTGGACTCTGACCTTTCCAGTGCTCTGGAGAATGGTTGTCCTGGTCCTCCACACCCTCTCTCTACTGACAATGTCCCTGGTGACGTCCACTTCTGCATCCACAAAGCTTCTCTGCTTCAGGGTGATGTCATCATCCAGATCTGTTTTAATGGTCGAACGTTTCTTCGCCATAATCTTGGCTTTGATGGCTGCAATTTTTTCCACTGACATGGCCTCAGACAGTGATCTGGAAGATAAGGAGGAAAGTTTAGATCATTTTAAAATTTCACACAGAGCAATCAGATTACTACTACAGACACTGGAAGGTATGCTGAATAAGAAATGATTTATTGAACTTCACATACCAGCCTCATTTTACATAGAAATGCTTCATTCACTCCATTATACCTGATCTGGTCAGTCTGCACAATGCCCTCTTTGTGACCCTCCAGTCGGGCAGCCAGACGCTCCTTATCCAGACGTACTCGTTCTTCATCCTGAAGATGAGAAGTATTTACATTATTGGCAAACAACAGAGTAAAACAATGTATCAGCGCTGTCACAGAAACGTGTCTGTACATTAGTGGTACTGTACAGTTGTGGTTGTTTCATTTTGGGTCTCACTGAAAATACAACTACACTGAATCTCTTAGTTTTTATTTAACCTTGTCTTTCATGTTAGCAAGTTGGTTTGATAACTGCAACAAAATGAACTGACTGTATTATTTTGGCACTGACCACAGCCAGTCAGGATCAGGGTTGTGTGCTAAGCACTCTTCACGATGACTGCCCCCCCATCCACATATCCAACTCCATAATAACATTCACAGAGGACACAATAATAGTGGGATTGATCTGTGACTGACTGGAGAACTTGAGGTTCCTTGGAGTCAATGTGTCAAACATCTCACTGGGACCTCTGACACCTCATGCCTGGTTACAAAGGCCCAACAAAGGCTCTTCTTCCTCAGAAAGATAAAACAGGCCAACTCCCACAGCAGCTACAGGAACTGTATCCACAGCACCCTGACCGACTGTGTGACTGAGTGCAAGGACTGACACTGGGTCATGAAAACGACCCAGCACTGTATTGCTATTGAGCTCCCAACTCTCTACATACGCCACCAGACTGAGGAAGAAATCCAGCAGCATCCTCAGAGAGATGGAACACACTTGGTTTGAACACATCTTTCAGGTTGATCAGATCACAAGCGGACAGCGTTAAAACAAGTGTGAACGGCCACCAAAACACACTGAGACCCGATCACTCCAAGCACACGAGGAGGTGGTCTGGGATGCAGGTGAAGCTAATGTGTCCCTGATACGGACACGACAGAAAATGCCTCATTTGCAACTCGTAAACGACTTTGTCCTCTCACCTGAAACAGTTGGAACAACCTGTACAATAGTAACTGAATCATTTGCGCTCTTTGCAAAGTGTTTACAAAACCTGGCATCCTTCTGGCGAGTTAAGCGATAACTGTGCAGCCCTGACGTTGCCGTAGCGACAGCTGAACACAAGCGGTCGGCACGACGGTTGGAAGGCGCATGCTTAAGACAGGTGTAAACACATATGCTCTTGGCTGTCCACTTGTAATCTGATCATCCGAAACACGTGTCAAAACCAAATGTGAACACACCCAGGGAAAACACACACCTCAGTCACTCCCTGTTTGAACCATTGCTGTCTGGCAAAAAGGGTCAGGACAATAAAATCCTGCACCAACAGACTGAGGAGCAGCTTCTATCCCTGAGCTGTGGCCTCCATCACACCTCTGCTGCCCAAACAACACACCCCAAGAACTACGAGCGCACACACACCTACAAGATTTAAATGTTATAAAATTAATTATACTAATTATTAAATATCTGCTGCTTAGGCAGAAATAATATTCTTGTCGGATTACCTCAATCCTTGGTTTTTTGGCTTCAGAAGATACCTCATCAGCTGCTCGTTTGACTAGAGAAAGAGACAAAACAACTATTATATCATTTTGCACAGTTTTTATGGTTTTGTATGAGCCTTCCTCACAGGAACAGCACAGATTCAATAAAAATGTGACAGCACCAAAAACCAATGGATTCCCTAGTCATGCTGGTTTAAAATTATAATTACTAATCTATGCTCAGACAGAAAAAACTGATGTGAACTTACCCTGAGTTGGTCTTTGTAGTCCTATTTCTATAGGTGCACTTCTGTCAATGCTTGTCGATGTAGCTGTGAACAACAGTTGATAATATTTTGTTTTACAAAGGGAAGCATGCGTAGTGTGAATATCCTGAGCTTGTAAACAGAAACCCAGTGCATGATGACTCTCAACTACTTACAACTCTCGCCATTGAGATATGACAGCAAGCCCTTTCGATCAGGTCGTCTGACAACAGGGATGTTCTCTGTCTATAAACAACAATCAATCATGTCCCTCAATGACATTTTCAGGCATTTGCGCAGAAATTCAGGAGACACAGCAAATCAAACAAGAAGATTCACTTACTGCGGCTCTCCGCACATATGAAGGATGTGGCAGATGGACATTGTTGAGCAAAAACAAGATCGAGTCCAAAGTGTAGTACTCTTTGGGCTGCCCCTCTTTACCAGTACTGAAGGAAAAACATGAGCAAACAAAAACATTACGTTTATGTGACCATCATGTGCATAGACTGTCAAATGTCGCTTAAACTAAGTTATGTAGATCCGTAATATGTAGTCAAAGTTATTTGATGAACCCAACAAAACGCGGAACTATAGTCTGTTGGTTAGTTTACTATGGTTACAACTTTGTTTTCTGCGTCACATGAGCAATGTTTGTTTTTGTCACTGCACTGAAAGATGGTAGTAGTGACGACTGTAAGTCCTACAAACAGGTTTTTATCTCCATGAGTCTTTGCATCAGCGAGAAACTATATAAACACTACTACTCACAACTAGCTACCGTTGCTGAGTAGTTAGCATCACATCACAGTTTGGCTCTACGTCTGTCAGAAATACACAGGAAGTTTGAAAACAGATACACGGCGTGCGTCAAAGCAAATAAACAGGTCTCCGTTGTGTATGGCACAACATCTAAATAACACACAGCACTAGCTGAACAGAGCTTCATGTTTGAAGCGCAGCAGCGGGAGTAGTGTTAGCAGCTCCTAGCTAGCGAGCTGTCCGCACACGGCAGTGCTGAGCGGAGCCGTGGGCCCACAGGAGACATTTAAACACACACTCAGAACTGACATACCCCCAGATTATGTAGTTGGTCTTGACATTTTTCGGCCAAGAGAACTCTCCGAATATCACTTCATCTCCTTTAGCGACGATTTCTTTTTTCTGGATGTTATACTGACGAAGAACACTCAACACATCCGCCATCTTCACTTCTCTTGATGTAGTGTGTTTGCGAGGCCCCGAGTTATCACCGTCATGTGGCCTCGTAGAGTGCCTGATCGAAATTAAACTTTATTATTATTACTGTTGTTGTTGTTGTTTACACAAGTACGTTTTTTCTGTCTATCTATCTATCAATCTATCTATCTATCTATCTATCTATCTATCTATCTATCTATCTATCTGTCTGTCTGTCTGTCTGTCTGTCTGTCTGTCTATCTATCTATCTATCCACACACTTTTATTTATTTTGTTTTCTATTCCTGCCTCTTGTCTTTTTCTGCTGTGTGAGAAACTGCAACTGGCAGAATTTCCCTCTCTGGGATTAATAAAGTTTTCT